>BLSH010039656.1:866376-880526 GCA_018402905.1 Glandirana rugosa
ACCTAGACCCGAGAGGGACCGACTTACGATTTCGTCTCTTGTCCTCCTCGAGATCCAATCTTAGAGGATTAGAGCAGTAGCGAGGAGGTGCGGAATGTGGGAGGGGGGTAATTAAGCCGTGTACCGTTCAAACTAAGAGCGATCCTTCTGCTGTATGGAGGAACACTCCACTGAAAGGTTGGGAGAGAGCACAGAGAGCCCGCACCTCCTTCTGGCTGTCTCCTTTCTGCAGCTGACACATCTCTTTTCCCCACCTTGAGTGTGGGGATTGGGGAGAAGCTCAGCGGCCACAATATTCATGGTGGGGGGCCACAACTGAAATCTGGAGGGCACCCCAACACCCCCATAGATCTGGTCATGCAGGGCGCATCTTCTGCCTCCCATGGGACAGGAGCTGGCTGGGCAGCACACAAACGATGGAGAGAGTGCAACAGGCACCGCATTTGGTGGGATACCGCTGTACAGTGTCTAGCCACAGAGCTCCTCCTGTTCTCTGCTTTAGCATTCAGCCAGGGAGAGCCCAGATCCAGCACTCTGTGTGGCTGGGAGTCACAACTGGAGGAGGGAGGTGTGCAGCGAGGATGTGCGAGCCGACAAGGCGGGTGGGCTGATAAGACATGCAGCCCGGCGGCCCTGGCCCACCGGGGAAATGCCCGGTCTGCCCTATGGCCAGTCCCGGGCCTGCCGGGTGCAATCAAAAAGTTTTCCAAATTCTGTATTCTATTTTCAGACAGATCCAAAATCATTGTGAATATTAGCTGGCTGTTAAGCAGTGAGCGGCAGCAGCATCCTTAACAACCATGACTCATCTGCTGTCAGTGGGATTCCTCACTGACTTATCCTCATGTTGATGAGGGCAAGGGACTTTAAAAAAGGGGCCAACAAATGCTGCCCCCCTCATGTGAATAACAAGTCCTATATTAAAAAAGTAAAAACATGTCCCCTGATGTAAATCCAGAGTCAGTCTCGATGAATGCCAGCCTGCACAAAACCTCCCCGAACACGATATGTCCCATCGAGAGACATTCACCATTCTGCCAAAAGGCGTGTGGTACTAGTGCATCAATTATAGAAGTCCCAGTTACTTTTCCATCTATAGACTGTCCCCATTATACACACCGTCCACCAGTATACATATTATGCCCAATAGGACAGTCACTTTCCAATTAGGATTTTCTTATCCCATTTACTGTATTTTTGAAGTGGTTCATTAATCGGGCCCTATGATATGTCAACATGTCACTGTGCTGGCTATGAATGTGATGTGTTTGGGTAATGTGGCAGGCATCTAGATGGTTCACTTTAGAGACAACATTGTCTTGTGGTGTAATGGTGGTGGTGTCTGTGTTTTGTCTATTTTATTTTTCATTACCATCTGTAGTATTTTTTAATAAATCTGTAATAAACTGTTTTTGACTTGTATTTGGAGTATATTTGTAGTACTATATCCCGGTGGCTCTTTTTTAGTGGTGCTTTAAACCTCTCAATCTTGGGAGGGTCTTGTTTGGTTATGCATAGTTGTTTGCCACTGAGTCCCACTATTTTTCTTGAGTGAATAAGTACTGGGGGGTATTATGGTAACGGTATACCCCTTATTGACTGAAGTAATCCCAATCTCCTTTGTTCTGGGACAGATGAGCTCCACCTGGGAGACAGGAGGTCTCAGCACTAGAGTCAGGTGGGCTCCTACCGAGAGGTCAGGATGTGGGCCTGTGCAGTGTGGAGCTATGGGTAAGAGAGCCAAGGAAGTGATGGAGAGGTGCAGAGCCTGGGTTCCATGAGTTGGGGCGTCTCAAGGCAGAAGCCTGTACATCTCAGTTGACATTTTTTTTTTTTTTTTTGCTTGAAAGCAAAAGGAGACTGCATGGTGAGTCTGGGCAGAGACCAACTCAGAGAAAATAAAGTGATAGCTAGGAGGCTGAATAATTTATATTGAACTGGTGCAGCACTGACAATCCTCCTGCGAGGGCAACTATGTTTGTTTGAACTGTCTTTTGTTTTTAATAAAAGTGGGCCAACAAGCCCTTAAATATAGTTCCTGTCTGGCTTGAACTCGGTGTAACAGCTCCACACTGAGTGACTTTACAAAGAATATCACAGTTTACAAAAGGCAAATGGTCAATAAATGAAGTATAGTGTAATAAAGACAGTGCTGTGTGGTCATTTATATACAATTGAGTATTGGAGACACAAAATGCAAACAGCATTCCAGTCTAAACCAAAGATCATATAAGATGCCCGAAATGTGAGAGAGATGATGGGGATTTGCTACAAATGATCTGGAGATGTCCCAAATTATTTAGGTACTGGTCTGACATTATCTCTACAATATCACAAGCATATCATATAAGATTGCCACATGACCCTGTAATGTGTTTACTTGGTGCATTAGAAGAGGAAACTCTTACTCCATAGGAACACCTTGCAGTGATACGTCTACTATACGGGCGTAAGCTGAGATCACGTCTCTGGCTCTCACCTCAGGTTCCTACCAGGAGTCAGTGGATTAATCGGATTGACAGTATACTTATACAGGAAAAACTCACGTATATGCATAGGAAAGTGCCTAACAAATTCTTTAACATGTGGCAGCCCTGGTTGAACGCACCAGGTCTGGCCCCCCATCAACTGGTTAAAGATAGACTTTTGCAAGGGATTTGATCGCTTAAATCTGCAGTCTATAGCAACATAATTTAGTTGGTAATACTTAATTGACAGCTGGTCATGCACGCTTGGGTCAATGGTAATAAGTTTGGCTTCACAGCCTGTTGATGTTACTGTTTTATATCAGTGTCGCTGGTTTGAAATCCAACCACGGCACTACCTACCTGGAGTTTGCATGTTCTCCCTGTACCTGCGTGAGTTTCCTCCGGGTACTCCAGTATCCTCCCACACTCCAAAGACATGTTTGTAAGTTAATTGGATCCTGTCTAAATTGGCCCTAGTATATATGTATGAATGTTAGGGACCTTAGATTGTAAGCTCCTTGAGGGTAGGGACTAATGTTGAATGTACAATGTATATGTAAAGCACTGCGTAAATTGACAGCGCTATATAAGTACCTGAAATAATAATAATAATATTTTGTTTACACATGCTTGTGGTTTTTATCTTCATCCGGTGTAGAATGCTCCTTGTCTACATCAATACCATTTTTGACTTTAGACGCTGTACGTGTGTGTGTGGTATTTGTTCAAATTGCCTGTATAGTATATGCTGATCCGAGGAACCGTATACACTGACAGTGAGATGTACATGCCATTTGAATTTTATAACTGGATGTATGTTTATTATTATTTGTTTCAAAAAACTTTATTTTTGATTAAAAAAAAATTATATAAGATCGGAGAATATAATATCGACACTTGTTCCAATTAACAAGTTGAGAGAGAAGAATTGAGATAGAAGAAGAAAGGGGAAAAATAGGAAAAGCAGTGGGTGAGACAAAGGGGTTTATAGATAGGGTTGATGATGGAGACAGGGAAGGGATGAGAATGGGGCACAAAGTAGGAGATTTTCAGCTATCACACAGAGGCTTCATACAGAGGATAAGTTCTGTATAGAGAGAGAGAGGTATTCCATGGTTCCCAGATCTTGAGAAAATGTATCCCAACTGTTTGTGAGGAATGAAACCACCAACTTGAATTTTAACTTTAACTTAAGAGAAATTTGTGAACAGTTTTTAAACTCTCTTGATGTCATAGAAACCAACACGGTCACTTGTGCATTTAGGAGGGACACTCAGAGCCAATGCCCTCTCCACCTGTCCATCTTATCACTGCTACCTCACTACCAGCAATGGTATGGGGTCTCGCAGTGCACGTAGTACAGACTCCATGCATGCACTTCACTTCACTCTTTATCGTTCTGTGTACTGGATGAAGGCCCCAGTGGTGCAAATCTGCTCCCGTTGCTATGGGGGACAGAATTGCAGCTGAAGGAGTGCCAACAACATCTCCCTCCTGCCAGATGTACACGCTTACAACTAGGCTGCTAGAGAGACCTTAGTAACCATCTTATGTGTACACTGTATTAACTCTTGTATTGATGTCTTCATACCCCAATGTTCTTAGTGACCTGACTGTAGACTATATGTAAGCAGGTGCTAACAGGGTACCTGTGAGTATTTTAGCCCTATCTGCACTGCATTGTTATTTATGCAGGAACTACCATTTAACTGAATCCCGACAGGGGGGGGGGGAGGGTTAAATTATTTCCCGGGTCTTTCTTGGTGTGCTTCTGCTGGGCTCTGCCCCATTCCTGTGCATATAAATTAGGAAGTTTTGCCCGGAGAGAGGCCAGCCATGTGGGAGAAGAGAGGCTGACTGCTGCAATGTAAACCGATCCTCCAACACACCATCTGCCCGGGGGGGGGGGCTCTGCTTGGCTTCATCTACCCTCTCTGCTCTCTGTCATCACTAAAGATGCCTGCTGTGGAGAGCCTGCCAACATGCCTGGGGCTGCTGAGACCTGTAGTCCCACAACACACTGCCTGCTGCATGGAAAGGAGGGACACGCACAGCCAGCAAGGCTGCTAAAATCCTGTGTCCTGGAGCCTTCTACATGTTCAGGGATTGCTAGGGCTTGCAGTCAGACACGTGCCTGTAGTTAAGGGCTAGGGATGTTAGAAAAAGACTGCACTTAATGATAAACTGTTATTTTGTGTTTCTCAGCATGCTGCACTATTCCAGTAAAGCTTTTGAAACTTTGTCATGCCTGGTCTGAAGTTACTTAAATGGTTGCATGATGGTAATGGCATATAGAAGAATAGCGCTGTAATGCACACACACAGGGTGACATGCCGTTTCTAGGGGCCACAAGTACCAGAGAAGGATGTTATTACAGCCAGACAGTGGGAGAGCGGTACCGGCAGGGGTTATGGGTCTCAAGCATAGTAAAAGAAGCAGTCAGTGCCCTAGCAGCCAGGACCGAACCTGTGTGGTGGAGACCTTAGGGGCTCATCCTCAAGGTACAGATAATAAAGTGTTAATGATGTGCGTGCATGGGGTTTGTGCTTGTTCGCGTGGGGGGGGGGGGCCCGCTCTGTCACTGGGAGATGGGTGGTAGACTGCTAGAATGGGACATTGCAATGTGGTGTCTAGTTCAAAATGTCGCATCCTGAGCAGGTGTAAATATCGTGGGGCCAGGAGGTACCTGTATACAGCTTCAGGTTAAGGTACAGAGACTCTCAGGTGTATGGCTTGCTTCTAAGTCGGGGTACCACCACAATGTTGGTGCCACATGAACATGGCCCCACCTGATCCCAGGATTTGCGAGCGCATACACTGGAAAGTCCAGAGAAAGGAGAAGAATGTGAGGGAGTAAAAGGCCCCACATGTGCTGGGCGACTCAACTCCGCCCACATTTATATGCCTGTCACTTACATTGAACCCCTTCAGTAACTTAAGACCAGGCAAACGCAAAGGTTTTCTTTTTTTTTCAATAAAGCAAACGCAAAGTTTCAAAAGCTTTACTTAAAGAATAAATTAACATGATGAAAATCACAGGTAACCATTTGGAATAAAGTGCATCCCTAGTCACTAACTCAGGCTTGTGGCTGCCCCAGCATACCTGCACAGGATAGAGTCCATACTTGGCAGAGTCCAGGATCAGTAAAATCTATTAAGGCGATGCTCCAATACTTTGTTGTTTTAATGCAGGTCCCAGCAATCCTCCTACATCTTGCTGGCTGTCTGTGTCTTTCCTCCCATACAGACTAAGTGTGTGCAAATCTCCCCTCTCTCTCTCTCTCCCTTCCATCCCAAGAATCTGGGCCCTCATCCCTTTTATAGCACACAGGGCCGGAGGATTGGACCAAAGAAAATCCCTCCAAGCAAAACCCGGGAGTGTAGTTAATCCCTAACTTCCCCTCTTGGGCTGCAGAAATCACTACCTGCCCACATGTGTCCAGGGAACATATAAGAAAATCTGGAAGGTACCAAGTAGCACCTGATTAGAAGCTTCTATGTAGACTCGAGAGTAGTGACATTAATGGTACCATTGGCAGTAGTAGTCCAAGTCTCATGCCAATCTTTTATAATACAAGCTCACGACCACGAGGTATGCACCTTTCAGACTGCATATACTTATATCCAATACTATGTAGCTTTATTGCTTTTGATTGCTGCATAGAGTGAAGATTCCCTTTTCTCTGTCCTTATCCTCTTTTCTCCATTACTGTGAAGCCATTAGAGATGGAAATGTCTCTTTCCACATACCTTTTTTCCCCAGTTTTTATTAATGCAACATTAGTCTTGTGCTCTATGCTCCCTCACTGGTGTGAGGTTTGGGCAAATATATATGGCCTCCCCCTATTATATTATATCATTCACTTTCCTCTCTGTAGGCCCTGGATAGATGCATCCAATCTCTCCTGCTCCTCTAGAGAGTTGGTGGTAGATCCCCCCAGCTCCATAGGCATATTTTTGCTCTATGAGGACGAAGCTGTGATACAAAAATCCAAATGAACATTTAGGGTAAGCATGCCATTACATTATACTTATCATGCACCCCCACCAATAGCCTTTCCCCATCCCTGCCCCCTTCTTCCTCTTTCTTCCCCCCCCCCTTCCTTCCCCCTTCTTCTTCCTCCCCTTCCCTTTTCCCTTCCCCTTTTTCCCCCCCTCTCCCTTCCCCCCAGTAATCTGTCTTTATTGTTCTATTTTCAATTCCTATATAGGGCCACTGTTTGAGTTCTATCTAATTCTTGGCTTTTGGGGAAACGTTCACCCTGAGCGACATCATATTTTATACATACTTTTGGTAGAACAGCACTGTCTGGCCATGGGAGTGGGTCCCTTAACGGATACATGCAATTAGTGAGTTCTCCTCCTTCTTAGAGATGTGATAGACGATCAATATATACCAACAATTGAAATGCGGGGCGATTTTTGTGCAATACTTGTGTTTTTTACCATTGTTATTTGCTCTATTTTTTCTTTTCTTGCTACCAGAGATGCAAAATTTTAAAAACATATAACAATAGATTATCTTACTCTGTTGATATTTCCCCTGATGAAGGGCCTTAATTGGACCCGAAACATTAAACGTTGGGCATTGAATTTCATCTCTTTTCATCATCGGACAACTGACCTTTCCTTTCTCACGAAAGTTACGTATCTTTATCCCCACAGAAATTTCTGTGACGGAATATATGAACTCGATCTGCTCTTGGACCAATGGATAATCATTGTATATGACATTATTGTATGTATGTCTAGCCATTTGCATTTGTTCCTCACATGAGTGACAACAAGATTCTCTTTTTTAAATAATTAAACATGACTTTTAAAATTTATAAATTTGTCTCATGGTCTTTTGCTGCCTAGTACAGTCCCACATACAGTCAGGTCCATAAATATTGGGACATTGACACAATTCTAATCTTTTTGGCTCTATACACCACCACAATGGATTTGAAATGAAACGAACAAGATGTACTTTAACTGCAAACTTTCAGCTTTAATTTGAGGGTATTTACAGCCAAATCAGGTGAACGGTGTAGGAATTACAACAGTTTGTATATGTGCCTCCCACTTTTTAAGGGACCAAAAGTAATGGGACAATTGGCTGCTTAGCTGTTCCATGGCCAGGTGTGTGTTATTCCCCCATTATCCTATTTACAAGGAGCAGATAAAAGGTCCAGAGTTCATTTCAAGTGTGCTATTTGCATTTGGAATCTGTTGCTGTCAACTTTCAATATGAGATTCAAAGAGCTGTCACTATCAGTGAAGCAAGCCATCATTAGGCTGAAAAAAACAAAACATCCCATCAGGGAGATAGAAAAAACATTAGGTTGGCCAAATCAACTGTTTGGAACATTCTTAAAAAGAAAGAATGCATGAGCTCAGCAACACCAAAAGACCCAGAAGACCACAGAAAACAACTGTGGTGGATGACTGAAGAATTCTTTCCCTGGTGAAGAATACACTCTTCGCAACAGTTGGCCAGATCAAGAACACTCTCCAGGAGGTAGGTGTATGTGTGTCAAAGTAAATAATCAAGAGAATTCTTCACCAGAGTGAATACAGAGGGTTCACCACAAGATGTAAACCATTGGTGAGCCTCAAAAACAGGAAGGCCAGATTAGAGTTTGCCAAACAACATCTAAAAAAGCCTTCACAGTTCTGGAACAACATGGACAGACTATGGACAGATGAGACCAAGATCAACTTGTACCAGAGTGATGGGAAGAGAAGAGTATGGAGAAGGAAAGGAACTGCTCATGTTCCAAAGCATACCACCTCATCAGTGAAGCATGGTGGTGGTAGTGTCATGGTGTGGGCATGTATGGCTGCCAATGGAACTGGTTCTCTTGTATTTATTGATGATGTGACTGCTGACAAAAGGAGCAGGATGAATTCTGAATTGTTTCGGGCAATATTATCTGCTCATATTCAGCCAAATGCTTCAGAACTCATTGGATGGCGCTTCATAGTGCAGATGGACAATGACACGAAGCATACTGCAAAAGCAACCAAAGAGTTTTTTAAGGGAAATAAGTGGAATGTTATGCGATGACCAAGTCAATCACCTGACCTGAATCCGATTGAGCATGCATTTCACTTGCTGAACACAAAACTGAAGGGAAAATGGCCCAAGAACAAGCAGGAACTGAAGACAGTTGCAGTAGAGGCCTGGCAGAGCATCACCAGGGATGAAACCCAGCGTCTGGTGATGTCTATGCGTTCCAGACTTCAGGCTGTAATTGACTGCAAAGGATTTGCAACCAAGTATTAAAAAGTGAAAGTTTGACTTATGATTGTTAATCTGCCCCATTACTTTTGGTCCCCTAAAAAGTGGGAGGCACATATACAAACTGTTGTAATTCCTACACCGTTCACCTGATTTGGATGTAAATACCCTCAAATTAAAGCTGAAAGTCTGCAGTTAAAGCACATATTGTTTGTTTCATTTCAAATCCATTGTGGTGGTGTATAGAGCCAAAAAGATTAGAATTGTGTTGATGTCCCAATATTTATGGACCTTACTGTAGGGGGTATTTTGTTCTTTCTGGCAGATACATATAGGGATGAGGCAGCCACCATGGAGTCCTCATTGAATGTGGAAAAACTTGTCCCATGCCAATCTTTTAGAACCTTTATCAGATTTTTTTTGTATCCCCATTAGGGGATTCCCTCTCACTTTCTTTGTCATTGATAGTAACCAAGGCAGGCATGGAGAGATTCTCCCACTGCTACTGGCTCCTTAAGGCAAGTTGGTGTGGTTTAAGAACAGAAACAATTGAGTACTGTGCATGCTACTTTTTTTATTTGCACTAACATACATTTTTTCAGGGCAAACTGTTGGGGTATGCCCCCTTCTTCAATAACCATCAGTATTAATTCACAAAAGTTTTAGAAGAATGTTAAAAAGACAATCTCTGAGGGATAGGAAAAAAAAAAGAAAAACAAAAGAAAAAGCAAACAGTCACAGAAGGGGTCGTAAAACTGTTGGATAATAAGTAAAGCATACACCACTAGTTTTGTTTTTTCTCCCCTGGTGTGCTATTGTGTTCTGGCAGGGGGACGCCCATACCACCAGCACACTCCAGTCAGTCCTCTTAGACATTGTCCAAGAGCACTGATCAGTATCCGGACGGCAGACTTTTTTCGGTCATGAGACTTCGACAGAAGCTGGCCAAACATTTGGCTTCTTTTGGGACCGGCTGCCGTACACACAGTTTCTACTGAACCAGCCAATGCTACCTGACATTCAGCCCATGTGTACTAGGCTTAAGAAAACCTATATCTTAATTTAGGCTGTCATCTTTTGTGTCCAATAGATCATTCTTGGTTCAAACGGTTTTCCTTTCCTGAATTGTTTTTAAATTTCCTTTAAGAACTAACACAATGAGGTCTTCTATAGCGTGGATGCAGTGTATGTGAGAAATGAGGTCCCACAGGTGTGCAGAAATCTTCTTTATGTTCCTTGATAGTTTATCTGTGCAAATTCATCCTTGTTCCTAACTTATGTCCTGTTTCGCCAACATAAAGTCCTTTGCTACATCTTTTGTATTGGGTGCAGTACACGACATTACTGGAGGTGCAGTTGTATGATTCTATGATATTGAAGATCCCTTTTGTGTGGGTGACACTATTAGATGGTGTAGCGCTGCCCCCTTGAGGGTCGCATGATAAGTCAATCCCCCCCGTTTTCCCCAACTCTGAGGGTCCTCCGCCACCTCTGACAAACTGGGTTCACTCATAGTAAAATCCCCCTTTCAATGAGATTCAGTAAAAAGTCACTCAAGTTGAGAAAATCAATGGTATTAACTCAAATGTCTTTAAATTAACCACTTCAGTCCCGGAAGGATTTCCCCCTTTAGGACCAGAGCACTTTTTGCGATTTGGCACTGCGTCGCTTTAACTGACAATTGCGTGGTTGTGCGACATTGTAGCCAAGTGAAATTGGCGTCCTTTTTTCCCCACAAATAGTGCTTTCTTTTGGTGGTATTTGATATTTGTTTTTTGCGCTATAAACAAAAAAAGAGTGACAATTTTGAAAAAAAAACAATATTTCTTACTTTTTGCTAAAATACAAGTCCAAAAAAATATAAAAAAACAATTTTATTCATCAGTTTTGGCCGATATATATTTTTCCTCATATTTTTGGTAAAAAAATCGCAATCAGCGTATATTGATTGGTTTGCACAAAAGTTGCTGTGTTTACAAACGATGAGAATTCATTTATGGGGTTTTTATTTGTTTTTTATTTTTTACTAGTAATGGCGGTGATCTGGGATTTTTAGCAGTACTGCAACATTGCATCGGACATGTCGGACACTTTTTTGGGACCATTGACATTTATACAGCGATCAGTTACTAACTGTGTGAGGGCTGGGCTGACTGGGGAAGGAGAGTGATCGCTGCTCCCATATACAGGAAGCCTACGATCACACTCCTTCTCCCCTTTCAGAACGGAGATCCGTGTGTTTACATACACGGGTCCCGTTCTGTCACTGCGGGGGAGCGATCGCAGGTAGCCGGCGGACATCGTGTCCCCCCTACCCGCTCCCTGGCTCTCCCGATACACAATCCGCGATCTCGCAGCCGCCGTCAGGTGAGGGCGGTTCGCAATATCGTGCCAAGTTGCCGCTGGTTAAAGACAAGTTTTTTTGGAAATAACAAACATGTTATACTTACCTGCTCTGTGCAGCTGTTTTGCACAAAACAGCCCTGATCCTCCTCTTCTCGGGTCCCCTGCTGGCGCCTCTGTCCCCTCCCTCATGCTGAGTGCCCCTAGACCAAGTATCTTGCAATAGGAGCACCCAAGCAGGCTCGCTCCTGAGCCGCTGCTCTGTGTATCCATTCACACACAGAGCCATGTCTCAGCCCTGCCCACTCTCTCTCATTCACCGAGGCAGGGTTGCCAACCGCCAGTAAATTTACTGACAGTTTGTAAAAACCAGTGATTTTTACAACTGTCTATGAATATCAGGGTCTGATAATTTGTCATGCTGTGCTGATTTTTTAAGTGTAAACCAAGCAAATTACTTGATATGGGTATTGTCAGTGTTTCCATGTTGTGTTTGAATATCAATTGCCTTAGTTTTTTTATAGGAGTTCTGTTATTTTTCAGGTTGCCAGTAAAAAATGTGCTCCACCAGTAAATTTTCCATGTTTTGCCAGTAAAAAATGCTGCGGGAGGTTGGCAACACTGCACTGAGGCTCTCGTGCACATCTCTGGATTTTGATGGTGCCCGGGTAAGTATTAGTGGGGGCTCCTGCACAGACAAGGTTTTTTACCTTCATGCATAGAATGTATGAAGGTAAAAAGCTTGAGCCTTTAAAACTACTTTAAGGTTCCAGTGCCATCAGTCTACTACTCTAAGCTCTTATATTGGATGTCGGTGGAGAAGTACCCCCTTGTACTGGTGGTCAATGGAGACTCACCCTTAGATTCGTTTAAATGTGAGAGTGCCAACTTACATTGGTGGATGGTGGAGAAATGCACTCTTATGTTGGCGGTCAGTTACCCCCTTTCTTGGTTGGCGGTGCCTTACCCCCTTTCCTTGTTGGTCAGTGGCAAAATGCCCCCTTACATTAGTGGTCAGTGGTGAAGTATTCCTTGCATTGATAGTCAGTGAAGAAGCTTCCTCTTAATTTGGTGGTCGGAGCAGTATTGGATAGTTTGTGTCTCTATTAGGCCTCATACACACGGGCGTCTGAGAAAAAAATAAGCAAAACGTCGGGTCCAGCGTTTTGGAAAAATCTGCGTTCTTTTTGGCGTTTTGCATCGGCGTTAGTGAGCGTTAGTGAGCGTCGGCGTCAATAGGTGGTTTTATAAAATAAATCAGTCAAAAAACGCCGGTTAACACCGGTACGGCGTTAGTGAGCGTTTTGCCGATTAGCGCCAAAATGCTACAGCCTCACAACGCGCTGGTCCCATGTTCTAGAAAAAGCCCACTAACGCCAATGCCCTCTACTGCTCAGAAACGTCAGTGTTTTTAGAGGGCCATTGAATAACATGGAGAGCTGCAAAAAACGCCCAAAAAAGCGGCGTCAAAAAACGCCCGTGTGTATGAGGCCTTAAAGTTGGTGCTGACTGCAAGATTTCCCTTATGCTGTTAACCTTGCACTGACCCCATGTAATGTTGCCAACAAGTAAAGGTTAGAGGAGGCCAAAAAGGGTTCCCTTATCAGCTTTCCTTGCATACAAACACCTCAACCCACAAAAATAATTGACAAACATTTCACATAAAAATTACAAGCCGCCATTTCAGATTTTTAGGCTGTCATTTCTTTCTTGCTTTGTCTTTGAAGAGCAGAGCTCTCCTTTTCTGACAAATAAGATATAAAAAGTAGGACAGTGAAGTCATTCACTAAGCTATTGTTAATTGCATCAGTAAGGCTATTACCACAAGAGGTGCAACAGGAAGGAAAACCCGCCTTGCACCAAATTGCCCAGGGCTTACACTTAAACTGCTTAATCATTTTGCTTTTTTTTTTTTTTTTATACTAAGCAAGGCTGTAAGTCTTTAGAAAACGCTTATTACAACAAATGTAGTCTTCTTGGATTGAACACTACCTTCTGACAAATTTTGTGTGTGCTAGAACTATGGCAATTTATTTATGTATGAGAAGGTAGAGGAAGCTCTACTCTGCTTCCAGGGCAGAATTTATATTGTCTTTCCTCATAGATTGTCTTTTACCCCCACCCCCTTTACCCCAATCTGATGGCTAGCCTAAAAGTGGAACTAAAGTTTTAGAGGTCCTATGAGCTCTTGCCCTAACGTGCAAGTATTTGCAGCATATTTGCAGACTATGGCACATTTACTTTGCAAAGTGTTCTCCTCCAGTGATGCAATGCCATCTTGAGTATGCAGTCCAGTTTTGGTGACCAATCTTCAGGAAGGATGTTCTTGACCTGGATTGAGTCCAGAGAAGCTAATGAGGGGGCTGGTGGACCTTGGTTATGAGAAACGACAACAAACATGAGCTTATTCTCCCTGGAAAAGAGGCACTTAAGAAGGGATATGCTCTCAATATACAAACATTTAAATTGTGACTGTATCATTGGGAGAAAACTAGTTAATCTGAGTCTCTAAAGAAGACACACGATCACACAATGAAGCTGGACAAGAAGTGGTTCAATCTTAAAAAGTGTAAGGGGTTCTTTAGGCTATTTTCACACTTGAATGGGAGCGGTAAAGCGCCACTGGTTTCAGCGGTGCTTTTCCACTGTTATAGCGGCGCTATGGCGCCACTATGCAGTCGGCAGCGCAGCGCTTTTAACCCCCACAAGGGGTTAAAAGTGCTGGCTTCCGAGGCGGTGTGCTTCCGCTTCGGAAGCGCTGTCCATTCATTTCAATGACAGGGGCAGTGGACGAGCAGTGTATAGAGTTGAGCGAACCTCTGGAAGTTCGGGTTCTGCTGGTCCGTCCGAACTTCGGGACAAAGTCCGGGTCCGGGTCCGGACGGAACCCGAACGATCGCACGGACAACGAACCCCATTGAAATCAATGGGGACCCGAACTTTTAGGCACAAAAATGGCTGTAACAAAGTCCTGGAAAGCCCTAGAGGGCTGCAAAAGGAAGTAAAATGGGGGTAAGGGTAGGGCAAGTGCCCTACAAAAAAATGGGGACAGGGAAATAACGTTAAATATTTTTAAAAAAATCAAAACATAAAAAAAGCAAAAATGGAGGTGA
>BLSH010039656.1:892380-920221 GCA_018402905.1 Glandirana rugosa
TCTACCTACAGCCGGAGTAGGCTTCCCTATACCTACCCAAGGCGCGAGCGGAATGTCTCCGTCTTGCGGCGTACCCTCTACGTCTCCTGTGAGAGGTCCTTGTGTGACGGAGATAATAACATGAGGCGTGATTTCACTCCCGGGACCTCCCTGCACGCCTCCTACGTCTTTTAGCGTTATCCTCCTTGTTGGAGGCATAACACCCGGAGGGACTTCCTTATCTTCCCTGACTAGGGGATTGCAAATGCCTCGCTAACGACGCGAGGGAGAACGGGGTCCGGGCCAAGAGACTAAAAAAACACCACCTCAAATATCATCAGCCTGGCTCCCTCATGACATAGCTCCTCAACCTTCCTGGCCTCACGTAGTACTAGGTCTCTATCCCGAAAATTCAGCAGTCTAAAGATGAATGTGCGTGGGGGAGCTCCCGTTGGCCCACGGGTAGCAGGCATCCTGTGTGCCCTCTCCACCACAAAAAAATCAGAGAACCGGGCCTGGGGCAAGAGGGAGCGCAGCAATCGCTCCGTAAACGTTAGGGGATCAGTCCCTTCTATTCCTTCAGGGAGGCCCACAATACGGAGGTTGTTCCTCCTATTGCGATTTTCTGCATCCTCCGCACGTCCCTCCAGGGCCCTCACTTTAGTGCGGAGTACAATAATAGAGGCAGTGTGTTCCTGGAGAGTGTCCTCTGCATCTCCCATGCGGCGTTCTGCCTCTGTAAGGCGAGCGCGGAACCCATCCATATCCCTTCGGATGAGGCCGACATCCATCTGCACAGATTCAAGCCTGCTAGTGAGGGCAGTCTGGCAGGTGTTAATGGCTAGCATTAGTGCATCAAACTGAGATTGTTCACCCAGTCCCAGGCCGTCCTCCTGAGTCTGAGAAGCCATGTTGTGGCCTGCAGTAGAAAGTGCCGGGGATGCTTGTGCTGCAGTAGAAAGTGCTCCCGCCCGGAGGGGTGCTGGGGATGCCTGTGCTGGCTTTTTCTTTTTCTGCGAGGAGCAGGTCCCGTGAGAAACCCCGAACCTCCCTCTGGACATACCTCGCTCCCTGAAGGTATCCACCACCTCAGGATCCAAGATTGAGGGCCACAACAGCAGGGAAAGACATAAAAAAACGAGGGGTATGCGGGAGCTCCTCAGCTACACATCCACTCCGTCGGCCATCTTGGACACGCCGCCCCTACTAGCCTGTAATTAATAACCTCACATTGGTGTTTACTAGGTAAACAAGCTACCATTTCCCATGGATACCCCGTCAAGTCTAATTACCATCAATAAATAATTTTTTACTATTTCTTTCAAGTCTGATCACACAATCCCCTGGAATTAACTGCTCTGGCCCTTTTGGTATGTAAAATTCAGAGCTTGCCTGCCAGCTGTGTTAGGCCATAAATCATAGCCTATGTGCATATTATAAAAACTGTAC
The DNA here is from genome assembly GCA_018402905.1 of Glandirana rugosa. Classification (NCBI taxonomy): domain Eukaryota; kingdom Metazoa; phylum Chordata; class Amphibia; order Anura; family Ranidae; genus Glandirana; species Glandirana rugosa. The sequence continues at coordinate 893,809 of BLSH010039656.1, forward strand.
ATGTATATGCAATATTACCCAACACCAATGAGGGGGGAGTGTTTTTTTGAAGCACGTGATTAGAGCCATAGGCTCTAATAGCCTTCAAAAAAGGGTGGGCTCGAGGCGCAGAGCCCTGTTCTCCGAGCCCACCCAGTTATGTGACGATAGCGAATGAATATTCGCTATTTTCACACTAAATCTCCTCCCCGCCAATCGGGAAGCAGGTCTTAGACCCATTTCCCGATTGGCCAAAATGTCAGGTGATCCTATTGGATGCCTAGGACAAGGAGGAGGAGAGAGGAAACGTGAAAGCTGGGGAGGAAAGGACACTGGAGCCGCTGCTTGCAGCCCACTGCCAGCCACCCGCCACGCTGAGGACACCGGAGCCCGCTGCCTGCAATCCACCGCCCACCACCTAGATGGGGTGAGTGCCGAACCGACCGGCAGATGTGGGGTAGTGCGCACCAGCCGCCACTGCACCCAGGGATGATCTGTATGACATCTGCCAATAATTCTGATGAAGAAGTGTCAGAGTCCTACATGCAGTGATTCCTGTCAACTTTGTCAGCTGTCCAACCTCTGGTGAGCTGGTTATCAGTACGTTGAACCTAGCTTTCACAAAACAGGTTTGCAATGTTTTGGAAAGGTATTTTTTCTCTCCTCCTGGGAAGAGGAAGCCCTTTGGCTTTTCCCATGATAGGGAATGGGTATTTGTTGAGCAGATTGTGTGTCTGGTTTTAGGCTCCAGGACAGACCCCGGATCTAAGAGGGCATCACCCCCTCTGTTTGAGAAGGTTGTATGCCTGGTCCTTAGGTCCTGGAACTAGAGTTGGGGACTGGATGATCATAGAGGGTTCTAGAGGGAACCATGGTCTCTTTTTAAGAAGGCAGGCCACATGTACTTAAGAAGATATATTCTTCTAGAATCATCACTGGAACAGAGTTACTAGAACCTTTTGTTGTGTGGAGCAATATGCACCAGAAGCAGTTCTGTGTCATACTTTTGAATTCTGAGACCCACCCAGTGACTGCTAGCTAAGGAGCTGTAGGAACTGTGTATATGTTTGGATAGTCTACCTCATTTGTCCTCATGTCCTACCTACCGAGTTCATGTAATACATTGAAAATTGCATTTATGCGTGGGCCTACATTTCTTCAGGATAAGTGATATACCGTATCCTTGGGACAAAGTATTCCTGGCAGGAGTCCCCCGTATAAGCTAAAGCACTTATAGGTATTGGGACACTAGAGACTTAAAGTATTACTAAACCCACAACAGTAATACTCACTTTGGAACCTAAGGGGTTAATCCTCCGCATTGTGTAAAAAGACTAAAAAGAAAAGGGGAAAGTTGGGAATTCCCTTACCTGCGCAAATGATTATTTTTGTGTTTTTAGGAGCTGCCCGTGATAAGGGTAAAAACCCTTTATTATATGGAAGGTAATTATGGTAAACTGTGCTCCTTAGCAGATTTATGCAAAAATGTTTTTACAATAAACACAACGTATTTCACTATGGGAGGCTGTCCTTTCCTTTTATTACTCCAATGATTTCCGGAGACCTAGAGGCCTGACGCGATCTATCGTGGGATTCCTCGATGGATGAATCGCAGAGACGATCAACAGGAGCAGTACTTGCTGCTGTATATGACTACCTGTAATAGGTGTCATATTTATCTAGTGAGTAGGCTGTGTGACCAAGTGTTGGTGGAGGAAGATTTACGGCTATCCCCAAATGGATTAATGAAAAATTAAGCACTTTTGTAAGTTATGTAAATGGAAGTCTTTTAGGCATTGCACTTTAATTTAATTAAGGTGTTTTTATAGTGCACTATTATGGACCATATTTTGGACACTGTTGTGATACTTACCAGAGTTATCTGGGAGCAACCATATATACATATATATATGCACTTGCACTTTTTACTTCATTGTTCACACATTTGCACTTATATTGAAAAAAGACTCTCTGATCCTGTCTTGACTGATCCTCCCCTGCTTCCACAGTGCCCAATCCATATGCTGATAGTACAGAGCCTCGGGGCGCTCTGCACATGCTCAGTTTGGTATGTATTGCTAGAGATTTTTTATTTGGGGGGGGGGGGTTGGTGCATGTGATCAGCACAGGGACAAACAGCTAGACAGAGGGTCAGGGGTCATGCAGCCTCATAGGACAGCAGGAGGAGAATGAAAACTCCTCCTACAAGCTTTAGCCAGTGCTTGGCTGAACACTGATAGAAGGCACAAGACTGATATGTACTGCTGATGAGAAAAGGTATTTAGCAGTTTACATTTACTAAACGAATTGCATTCCAGATATAGTGAATGCAGGGTCTTGGGTTTAATAACACTTTAAAACGGAACTTCACTCTCTGAATCAACATTAACTATTTTTAATCCTTCTGCTGCTAGCAATAGTAAATAGATAGGAAAGTATATCTTAGTTACTTGTTTTAAACTTTTTTTAAAATATATATTTCTTCAGTTACTTTCTGGTTTCCCGGCCTAGGCAAATGCTTCCGTACATCCCAGTAGTCTTCAGGCAAGGAGGAGGGGTTTTCTCAGCTAAGCATACGCTTATGAGTGAAAAATACAGTTTCTAGAAATAGTTAGTTAGGTAAATGCATATGAATAGTGTATATACTGTATATTCACATGTTTTCCCCAGGCCCTCCTTAGCCTCTCTGTCAATAAACAAATGCTGTTTTTATAGAACCCAGTAGCTAAAGCTGAATTTACACTTCTTTTAAAGAGCTGCTAGGAGAAAGGAGGCAACTACTGGTGTATTCACTTTCCAGAAAGAGTGCTCTTTTAGTACTCTGGGAGTAATCTTTTTATGGTATCATTTTTTTGCCTTTTAGTTGTCTATAGTCCATAGTAATTACATTGTTAGCAAAAAAGTTCCATTTAGCAAAAAAAATGTTCATATTTGAGGTTCATGGTGCAAAATGCAATGATAAGCAATTATCTATAGTAGCAAATTAGCAATCGGCTATGTAGAGGTATTGTGTAAAGAATGGAGGCTCCACTCCGGGAAGCAATCCTGTGGTAAAATTGTAATGAACTATGAGTTTATACACAACCCACACTACGGGAGGCTCCGTCTGCAGGATGGAAGTAAGGATGCATCTGGGGCAGGGAAGGGTTAGGTAGTGAAGGTTGGGGAGCAAAAAAGGATAAATGCATTTCTTTTGAAAGTGCACCAATCCATTAAGCAGCACTCACACAATGAAAATCTGTGGCCTATAAAGGAAATACCTATCACTGATACTGAAGTAAAAGGCCAAATGTTAAACTGGTTGAATGTCCATTGAACCCCTGAGGGCTGCTGATAAGGCAGTACAGCCAGCCCTCCTTTACTGGGCCCAGGCTTCATCAGTTCAAAAGGGGGGCCGGGTACTGCCTTATTGCTGACTTTTGTGCTTCTACTTTTCTTTCTCCAGCTGCACTGCAATAGGATTGGTTCTAGTATCTGGGCCTTCTTCCCCCTGCTGTCTGGGACCCCTGTGTGCCCCTCTCCCCTGCAGTGCTGCTGTTTTCCCTTTTCTCTCACCAGCAGCTGTTGAGGACACAGGCGGGTTATTTCAGGATGGTGAGCTCATCCTGAATGAACACAACACCTTGAATCAACACAGTGAACGATCGGTACCAAACGCTCACTGTGGGAGTGCAGATATGGCCTCTATGCCGCTATTGACTTGAATGGGTCTTGTTCAATGGGGGTATAATGTCTGCCATGGCTGCAAAGCATAGCAAGCATTGCATTTTAGCAAAAATATAATTTGATATTTTCGTAGAAGGGGGACCCTGTCAGGTAGGCTGTGATTTATATCAGCAGCTCTGGGACCCCTTACTACTTGAATTTGGAGAGAAAAAAACATTTTGGAGTGATAATAAAAACTTAAAAAAGTGTAGTTAAATTAAATTAAAATTCAATTAATTAATTCAATTGAAAAAACTATTTCCAAAACTAATAAAAAATAATTATAAATTATGATTGCAGCTGTTAATAAAAAAAACCCCAATGCGTTTACAGGCTAGTATGAGATACTCTGTGGTTAATCATTCTGCATTTTACTTTTTCTGTATTACTGAAGAGGTTTTGCTTTCAACCAGCAAAAAATAATAATAATAATAATAATAATAATGAAATCTTCACTGTTGCACAAAAGGGAAATGGAAGGAATAACCCTGCTTGGGGCTGCACTGCATTATTCAGACACATTTCTGAGGTCAGAACTACACGTTGTCATAAAAGGCAGTGGAGCTCCATGATCTTCAGAGCTGGTTGTACACAATGCAGTCAGAGATGAACAGGGGGTCTCAGCAGGGTCTCCGATTTTTATTTTCAACACTAGAGTGAGTTATCTTTGCTTTTTAAAAGCCCAAATAATTTTTAAATAAAAGTACGCTTGTATTTTTTAAAATAAATATTTTTTCAAATCTTTACTCAAAGGTTAATCAAAGCTACGTTAACAGTCTTGATGAGATGGATAAATAAAAAGTAACAGAAGGGCTAAAATATTTTCCTAGAGAAAAATACTGCTTCAGGCTCCCTCCGGCGTCCACAGCCCAGTTATCTGGCCACATGATCTCTGCTGAAAAAGTCATTCTGAACTCTAACCCCACTTAACAAGTCATGTGACCTAGTGCCTAGATTTTTGGTCATGCGAGGAATGGGTGAAGCCTCGAGCAGAATTTTTTCCAAGGTAAGTATGAAATCTCATTTGTTATTCTTTATTCTTCCAAGGAAGAACATTAGCATTTAAGTTAACATTTAACGTGAACATGTACAGAGAGAAATATGTACAGAGAAAAATACTAGTTATTTGGCTGTCCCTGGCTTCAATCATTTTGAGTTACTAACCCATCACAAGGATGAAAATAAGAATTGTAGAACTCCTAATTTGCACATTTGTTCTCGGTCTGGGAGTTCAAAAGAGGGTTAGTCCGTAGGGTTCAATACTGAGTTGGCCCACCCTTTGCAGCTATAACAGCTTCAGCTCTTCTGGGAAGGCTGTCCACAAGGTTTAGGTGTGTCTATGTGAATGTTTGACCATTCTTCCAGAAGCACATTTGTGAGTTCAGGCACTGATGTTGTGTAAGAAGGCCTATCTAGCAGTATCTGCTTTATTTCATCCCAAAGGTGTTCTATCGGGTTGAGGTCAGGGCTCTGTGCAGGCCAGTCAAGTTTCTCCACCCCAAACATGCTCATCCATGTGTTTATGGACCTTGCTTTGTGCACTGGCCAAATCATTTGGTGGAGGGGGGATTATGGTGTGGAGTTGTTTTTCAGGGGTTGGGCTGGGCAGCATACCAAGACATTTTGGACAATTTCATGCTCCCAATGTTGTGGGAACAGTTTGGGGATGACCCCTTCCTGTTCCAACAATGACTGCACACCAGTGCACAAAGCAAGGTCCATAAAGACATGGATGAGCGAGTTTGGGGTGGAGGTGCTTGACTGGCCTGCACAGAATCCTGACCTCCACCCGATTGAACACCTTTGGGATGAATTAGAACGGAGACTGCGAGCCAAGCCTTCTCGTCCAACATCAGTGCCTGACCTTACAAATGAGTTTCTGGAAGAATGGTCAAACATTCCCATAGACACACTCCTAAACCTTGTGGACAGCCTTCCCAGAAGAGTTGAAGCTGTTATAGCTGCTAAGACTGGGATGCCATTAAAGTTCATGTGCGTGTAAAGGCAGGTGTCCCAATACTTTTGGCAATATAGTGTATATTTAAATTGAGAATTGAATCTAAGCAGAGAACTTGAGTTATGACTGATAAGAATCAATCAGATTTCATCCTTTATTCTTTTATTTTGGGAAAACCTTAAACAAAAATTCTGATCAGTTGCTTCAGATGCAACTTCAGCCATGTGCTATTTTTCTACTCTTCAGTTTTAATTGATCCAACCTATAGCTCCTTATAATACATTATGGACCTAAAGTGTACCTAAAGCCCAACCTTTATTTTCTGTTTGACATGGTTTAGAACAGGGGTTGGTCATGATCTTCCCATTGATCATGGCCATGTTAGGGCATGGAGAGGGTTTTGGAAGAGATTATCAAGCCTTGTAGCTGCTTTAGAGCTCCTCAATATTCTATATACTTTTCACAATATAATGAAATGAGGAAACATAATTGTCGCCCCAGAGTAAGTGGAAGAAAGTAAAGGTTGAACTCGGAGCCCTGGAGATTCCAGGTGCCAATGTAATCATCTGGTGCTGGCAGGCAGCATGTGAAGGAGACTATCCCACTGGGAAGATTGTATCATCTCTCTTGTGCTGCTGGGTTCCCCCCGGCAACACTGCTAGACAACCACATTTCTTGCGGAAAAAAATACTTGTCATCCCAAAGGTCAGCGAGTGATAAAACATTGCTTTAATCTTCTGCAGGACTTCTAACATTTTATGTACAGGCAGAGCTTTCATTAATGCTGGCCTCTGATGTGAAGTCATTACAGCTTTGTCTGGCGAAAAATAATAATACTGCGCTATGTAATCTTCAATTATGAACGGCATACTTAAACTTAAATAAGTCCGGCTGTTTCTTTGTAGCTGGACCCATCACGCACAAAAAAATCAGACGATGTGTTTTGTTTAATGATATATTTTTTTCTTTACTTCAATAAAAATTATTGAAACATAAAAAAAATAGTAAAAACACCATAAATTAATTCTCATGGTTTGTAAACACGGCAACTTTTGCGCAAACCAATCAATAAACGCCGATTGTGATTTTTTTTCTACCACAAATATGTAGAAGAATATATATCGGCCAAAACTGATAAATACATTTGTTTTTTATATATATTTTTTGGATATGTATTTTAGCAAAAAATATTGTTTTTTTTTTTTTTTGCAAAATTGTCACTCTTTTTTTTGTTTATAGCGGTGATCAGAAGTGACGCAGAGGTGATCAAATACCACCAAAAGAAAGCTATATTTGTGGGAAAAAAAGGACGCCAATTTTGTTTCTGTACAACATCGCATGACGCACAATTATCAGTTAAAGCGACGCAGTGCCGAATCGCAAAAAGTGCTCTGGTCCTAACATGGGAAGTCCTTCCGGGGCTGAAGTGGTTGAAAAGGGCTTTTCACTTTCATTTGGGAAGGTGTCAGACTTTTTATATTTATGTTCTGTTCACAAGAAGAGAGGTTTTTGGATGTTTTTAATTATTTATATTTATGATTGCACATGCAGTATTGTTTGGAATACTTGCACAGACTTTTATTATACTCTAATATTGGTATTTATTTCTGTTTAAATATCCCTGGTCATTTATTTTTTGGTGCTGCACACCTATACATACAGTATCTTACAAAAGTGAGTACACCCCTCACATTTTTGTAAATATTTTATTCCAACATGATAACGACCCCAAACACACCTCCAAGATGACCACTGCCTTGCTAAAGAAGCTGAGGGTAAAGGTGATGGACTGGCCAAGCATGTCTCCAGACCTAAACCCTATTGAGCATCTGTGGGGCATCCTCAAATGGAAGGTGGAGGAGCGCAAAGTCTCTAACATCCACCAGCTCCGTGATGTCATCATGGAGGAGTGGAAGAGGACTCCAGTGGCAACCTGTGAAGTTCTGGTGAACTCCACGCCCAAGAGGGTTAAGGCAATACTGGAAAATAATGGTAGCCACACAAAATATTGACACTTTGGACCCAATTTGGACATTTTCACTTAGGGGTGTACTCACTTTTGTTGCCAGCAGTTTAGACATTAATGGCTGTGTGTTGAGTTGTTTTGAGGGGACAGCACATTTACATTGTTATACAAGCTGTACACTCACTACTTTACATTGTAGCAAAGTGTCATTTCCTCAGTGTTGTCACATGAAAAGATATAATAAAATATTTACAAACATGTGAGGGGTGTACTCACTTTTGTGAGATACTGTACATGCACATAACTCATTGTCTTAAAACATGGAGCCAATGTGCTCAGATTTTGGTAACCATCGTCAACCAGTCCAAATACATTTTAATTTTACATTTGTATGTTTTGTTATGTACACACCACCAGCTTTTTTTTCGTTCAACCCAGCGGTCAGAGCCGCTGTACTAACGATCTGACGTTAATACAGCAATCTCCCCTGCTGCTCTTTTGTGTTCTGACAGGGGGGGGAGGGCCATCGGTTAAAGTGGTTGTCAAGTCATGACAACCACTTTAAACTACAGGTAAGCCTACAATAGTGCTTACCTGTAGGTCCAGGAAATATCTCTTAAACCTGTACGATTTAGGAGATATCCCCAGTATCTGCATGCGCCGACGTCATCGGCACATGCGCACTGAAGAATCGGCACCCAGGGTGTCCAAGGGTGCCGTTTCTTTTGTATTCGTGCCGTAAATGATGGCTCCCATGCGCATGCGCGGGAGTGACGTCAGCGTGGCTCCGCCAATCACAGCGCTGGAGTCCACGCTGTAATTGGACGGAGCCGCAGACCCGGAAGAACGATGTCGCCGGTCACATCAGTGAGCCAAGACCGCTGCAACAGCTTAGTTCCAAGGTAAGTGTTTCATAATGAGCTAGTATGCGCTGCATACTAACTCATTATGTCTTTGCTTTGCAGGTTTTTTTTTTTTGTGGGGGGTACTGGGCGGCTTTACAACCACTTTAAGAGTGCTCATCAGGAGCTGGTCGATTGCTGGTTTTCTAGCATGCTCGTCCGAAAGAGGCCGGCCGGCTTCTGTCGGACCGGCTGCCTTACACACGGGCCGAATGTTGGCCGGCCTTTATTGAACCAGCCAATGTTGCGTGACATTCGGCCCATGTGTAGTAGGCCTTAGTCATACCTTGCATCAATAGTGCCCTTGGTTCAAATCTCAGCCTGTACATTATCTGCTTGGAGTTTAATGGTTCGAATCTCGGCCAGATCAGCAAGAACTGGCCAAGATTCAAACCATGTATGGGCAGGCTGAATGTACCCAAGTTGATCGATCCATCAACTGGGGTCTGGGGTACAACCAGCCTGCTGGAATTTCCATGCGATTATTGCTAGCAGCTGTTAAATAATTACTGTGTTCTCCCAGCTGGGGTGGATTCCTCTGCCCCCGCGGGGAGAACACAATGGCTCAGTGGGAGGGATTCCCCTGCCAACACTGTCTGTGTTGATGGTCGGAATAGAGTGATTTTCCTACAGGTTGCAGGAAAGAAATCTGCTCTGTCTATGCCTGGCCTAAGTGGACCCCAGTGAGTGTGCATGTATAAAATGGCAATGCACATGTATGAACACATATTGTTGCCTGCCAATCCCAAGCCTGAGCAATTGGGCTTCTTGGCTGGTAGGGTAATTTAAAAATATAAACTGAACGCACCACACCACTTCCTCAACACGTGATTGAACACAATGTGCATGGACTAGACGTGAACTGGACCTTTAATGTTATTTTTTCCAATGTGATCACAAGCCTTGTTAAAAGCCAGGTTGGCAGCCTTTTCGGACCCCCAAAACTGGGTGGGATTTTGGACAAGGGATTGGATGTTAGGGTAGGTTAGAAGGGGTAATTGGAAAGGGGGGTTGTATATATAAGGAGGATAGGGAAAGATAAGTACATGTCAGAGTGGTGAGAAACGTTCTGCTGGAAGACATGCTGCAGGCATGAAACAAAAGTGTACAAGACAACAATATGCTATGTGACCCTAGATATCACACTGCCCCAGGCCAAACCCATGTTTTACTATCTGACAAAGTAAACTGTAATATGATTGCTTGTACTGTCTTTACACATCATCCTAGCACGTGTGTTTTAGGGTGGCTGCCCATCAACAGAGATAGCTCACTGAGAACAACAAGTGACACATCTGCAAATGAGCCATGCACCACCAGGAGTTTGCATCTTCCCAATTCGGCCTATAAATAAATGTTAGCAGTGCCAGTATATTTAAGTATTTACACTTTTCTCCAAATCATTAAAGGGGTTGTAAAGGCAGAAGGTTTTTTTATCTTAATGCATTCTATGCATTAAGATAAAAAAAGCTTTTGAGTGTAGCAGCCAGGGCCGATCCTAGGGTCACAGACGCCTTGGTGCAGAAGTATTTCTGGCGCCCCCACATGGGCGTGGCAATCTTACTAACTCACCCCTTTGCAAATGTTTCTATGGCAGCAACTTAAACACAGAGATGCTCCACTAAGGAGTCTTTGTTACCCCGATATCCTCCCACGATCTCTTAACAATAAACAAAATACAGGACGCGAAGCAGAGTACTCTAATGGGACCAGCAGGGGGCCTCTCTTATGGACCCAGAAAGGGCCTCTGTTAGAGAGTCTGTTAGAAAGAGCCCTCGCACATACTGCAGACATAGTACAAGAGACGGTTAGAGACTGCAGACATAGTACAAGAGACGGTTAGAGACTGCAGACATAGTACAAGAGACGGTTAGAGACTGCAGACATAGTACAGGAGATGGTCAGAGACTGCAGACATAGTACTGGAGATGGTCAGAGACTGCAGACATAGTACAGGAGATGGTCAGAGACTGCAGACATAGTACAGGAGATGGTCAGAGACTGCAGACATAGTACAGGAGATGGTCAGAGACTGCAGACATAGTACAAGAGATGGCCAGAGACTGCAGACATAGTACAGGAGATGGTCAGAGACTGCAGAGATAGTACAGGAGATGGTCAGAGACTGCAGACATGATACAGATGATGGTCAGAGACTGCAGAATTGATACAGGAGATGGTCAGAAACTGCATAAATGATACAGCGGATTGGTGAGAGAGTGCAGAAATGATACAGCTGATGGTCAGAGACTGCAGAAATTATATAGGAGATGGTTAGAGACTGCAGAAATTATACAGCTGATGGTCAGAGACTGCAGAAATGATACAGCTGATGGTCAGAGACTGCAGACACGATACAAGAGATGGTCAGAGACTGCAGAAATGATACAGGAGATGGTCAGAGACTGCAAACATGATACAGGAGATGGTCAGCGACTGCAGATATAGTACAGGATATGGTTAGAGACTACAGGTGATGGACAGAGGCTGCAGACATGATACAGGAGATGATCAGAGACTGCAGACATGATACAGGAGATGGGCAGAACCTACAGACATGATACAGGAGATGATCAGAGACTGCAAATAGGATACAGAAGATGGGCAGAGACTGCAGACATGATACAGCAGATGGTCAGAGACTGCAGACATGATACAGGAGATGGGCAGAGACTGCAGACATGATACAGGATATTGTCAGAGACTGCAGACATGATACAGGAGACGGGCAGAGGCTGCAGACATGATACAGCAGATGGTCAGAGACTGCAGAAATGATACAAGAGATGGGCAGAGACTGCAGACATGATACAAGAGATGGTCAAAGACTGCAGACATGATATAGGAAATGGGCAGAGACTGCAGACATGATACAGCAGATGGTCAGAGACTGCAGACATGATACAGGAGATGGCCAGAGACTGCAGACATGATACAAGAGATGGTCAGAGACTGCAGACATGATAAAGCAGATGGTCAGAGACTGCAGAAATTATACAAGAGATAGGCAGAGGCTGCAGAAATGATACAGCTGATGGTCAGAGACTGCAGAAATGACACAGGAGATGGTCAGAGACTGCAAACATGATACAGCAGATGGTCAGAGATTGCAGACATGATACAAGAGATGGTCAGAGACTGCAGACATGATACAAGAGATGGTCAGAGACTACAGACATGATAAAGCAGATCGCCATAGACTGCAGAAATGATACAAGAGATAGGCCGAGACTGCAGAAATGATACAGCTGATGGTCAGAGACTGCAGAAATGACACAGGAGATGGTCAGAGACTGCAAACATGATACAGCAGATGGTCAGAGACTGCAGACATGATACAAGAGATGGTCAGAAACTGCAGAAATGATACAGGAGATGGTCAGAGACTGCAAACATGATACAGCAGATGGTCAGAGACTGCAGACATGATACAAGAGATGGTCAGAGACTGCAGGCATGATACAAGAGATGGTCAGAGACTACAGACACGATAAAGCAGATGGCCAGAGACTGCAGAAATGATACAAGAGATAGGCAGAGACTGCAGAAATTATACAGCTGATGGTCAGATATTGCAGAAATGACACAGGAGATGGTCAGAGACTGCAAACATGATACAGCAGATGGTCAGAGACTGCAGAAATGATTCAAGAGATGGTCAGAGACTGTAGACATTATAAAGCAGATGGTCAGAGACTGCAGAAATGATACGATAGGCAGAGAATGCAGAAATGATACAAGAGATAGGCAGAGAATGCAGAAATGATACAGGAGATGGTCAGAGACTGCAGACACGATACAGGAGGTGGTCAGAGTCTGCAGACATGATACGGCAGATGGTCAGAGACTGCAGAAATGATACAGGAGATGGTCAGAGACTGCAGACATGATACAGGAGATGGTCAGAGTCTGCAGACATGATACAGCAGATGGTCAGAGACTGCAGACATGATGCAAGAGATGGACAGAGACTGCAGACATGATATAGCAGATGGTTAGAGACTGCAGAGATGATATAGGAGATGGTCAGAGACTGCAGACATGCTACAACAGATCCATGCATCAACGCAGCCTACCAGTGCCCATCAAATGCAGCTTATCAGTGCCCATAAATGCAGCCTGTTCAGTGCCCATCAGCTCAGCCTGTTCAGTGACCATAAATGCAGCCTATTCAGTGCCCATCAATGCAGCATCACCAGTACCAATCAGCTCAGCTTCACCAGTGCCCATCAGCTCAGCTTCACCAGTGCCCATCAATGCAGCCTCATCAGTGCCACCTTGCCAGTGTCCATCAATGCAGCCTGATCGGTGCCCACCAGTGCCACCTCATTAATGCAGCCCATCAGTGCTGCCTCATCAATGCAGCCTATCAGTGTCACATCATCAATGCAGCCAATCAGTGCTACTTCATCAGTGCTCATCAGTACAGCCTCATCAGTGCCCATCAGTGCCACCTCATCGGTGCTGCCTCATCAGTGCCCACCAGTACCACCTCATCAGTGCCCATCAGTGCTGCCTCATCAGTGCCCATCAGTGCCGCCTCATAAATGCCTATCAGTGCCACCTCATCAGTGCCTACCAGTGCCCACCAGTTCTGCCTAATCAGTGCCCATCAGTGCTACCTTATCAGTGCCTCCTCATCAGTGCCACCTCATCAGTGCTGCCTCATCAGTGCCGTCTCATCAGTGCCACCTCATCAGTGCATACCAGTGCTGCCTATCAGTGCCACCTCAACTCATCAGTGCATACCAGTGCTGCCTATCAGTGCCACCTCATCAGTACATACCAGTGCTGCCTATCTGTTCCACCTCATCAGTGCATACCAGTGCTGCCTCATCAGTGCCCACCAGTACCACATCATCAGTATTGCCTCATTAGTGCCTACCAGTGCCACCTCATCAGTGCCTACCAGTACCACTTCATCAGTGCCGCCTCATCAGTGCCTACCAGTGCCACCTCTTTAGTGCCAGCACATCAGTGCCTACCAGTGCCAGCACATCAGTGCCACCTCATCAGTGCAGTCTATCAGTGCCACCTAATGAGTACCCATGAGTGAAAAATGTTATATCAGAAACTCACCTCCTCATTGTGGCCATTACACTCTGTCCATTCATTTTCAAGGCAATCCCGCCCCTCCTCTGGACTACATCTCCCATAATTCTTTGCAGTACAGGACGGAGGGGGAGGGAGGAACATTGTGCTGTGTTTCCTGCCCCTAACCTATGTACTGCTGGGAGAGTGAAGGGAGAAGGGAACAGACATAGGAGGAGAAGGGTGGGATGCTGGGAGAAGGCAGACAAGAGTGCACAGCTGATCTTCTTTATGACAGATGCAGGGCCGGGCAGCTTCCCAGAGGGCGGCAGCTGTGAGATGAGAAGAGCCCGCTCTCCAGTGAATGATACTCAGAGGAGGAGCGGCTTCAGTCTGTGTGCTGCTTGTAGCATCGCCACTGCTTCTCCTCTGAGTATCATTCACTGGAGAGCGGGCTCTTCTCATCTCACGGCCGCCGCCCTCCGGGAAGCTGCCCGGCCAGGATCGGCCCTGCAAAAGGGGAGAGAAGAGAAGGGAGAACTCTTACAGTTCAGTGTCCCCCCCTGCGGTGCCTGGGTGCAACACACCATCGCGCACCTGCCCAGGATCGGCCCTGGTAGCAGCCCCCCCAGAAACCCCTAATTACTTACCTGAGCCCCTTCTCTCTCCAGCAATGTTCACGAATGTCTAAGCCGTCTGGGACACTCCTTCTGATTGGCTGAGACACAGCAGTGGAGCCACTGGCTCCCGCGGCTGTCAATCAAAAACTCAGTCAGCCAATCAGGGGAGAGAGGGGGTGGGGCCAGGTTGGGGCTCTGTGTCTGAATGGATACACGGAGCTCTGACTAGGCTCGGGTACCCCCATAGAAAGCTGCTGGCTGAGGGGGCACTCAATAGGAGGGAGGGGCCAGGAGCAGCAAAGAGGGACCTGAGAAGAGGAGGATCCAGGCTGCTCTGTGCAAAACCAACTGCATAGAGGAGGTAAGTATAATATGTTTATTATTTTAAAAAAACATGAAACTTTACAATCACTTCAAGGCCCACCTATTCTTCAACACATTCCATATATCTACAGTATATATTCTGGAGGTTGCCGCTACATGACTCATAGAGGCAGCGTCGGTGCCAGGCGACCTGTGCAACATCACACAGAGCGAAATGCTTGCCAGTTGGCATTGGAGCCCCAGCTATGACACATGTTACAGCTATGTACATGTATTAAGGACTAAAGTCTTTGTTTCCATCTCTCCAGTAGTCAGAAATATCCCATCAGATTTTAGTGAGCCTAATGCTGTATATACAGTGAGGGGAAAAAAGTATTTGATCCCCTGCTGATTTTGTACATTTGCCCACTGACAAAGAGATGATCAATCTATAATTTTAATGGTAGGTTTATTTTAACAGTGAGAGACAGAATAACAACAAAAATATCCAGAAAAACACATTTAAAAAAGTTCTAAATTGATTTGCATTTTAACCACTTCAGCCCCGGAAGGATTTCACACTTTAGGACCAGAGCACTTTTTGTGATTCGGCACTGTGTCAATTTAACTGAGGGTTGCGCGGTCGTGCGATGTTGTACCCAAACAAAATTTGCATCCTTTTTTTCCCACAAATAGATCTTTGTTTTGGTGGTATTTGATCACCTCTGCGCCATTTCTGATTACCGCTATAAACAAAAGAATAGCGACAATTTTGCAAAAAAACCTAAATTTCTTACTTTTTGCTAAAATACAAAAAAAATATAAAAAAACATTTTTTTCATCGGTTTTGGCTGATTTATATTCTTCCTCATATTTTTGGTAAAAAAAATCACGATCGGCATTTATTGATTGGTTGGTGCAAAAGTTGCAGCGTTTACGGATGATAATTTATTTATGGGGGTTTTTTTTTTGTTTACTAGTAATGGCGGCGATCTGTGATTTTTAGCGGTACTGCGATATTGGGGCGGACATGTCGGACCATTTTGATGCTTTTTTGGGACCATTGGCATTTATACAGCAATCAGTGCTATAAAAATGCACTGATTACGGTGTAAATGCCGTTGGCAGTGAAGGGGTTAACCTGGAGGGGGCGTTCTAAGGGTTAACTGTGTTCCCTGGGTGTGTTCTAACTGTATGTAGGCTGGGCTGGCAGGGGGATGGGAGTGATCACGGCTTCCATATACAGGAAGCCTGTGATCACAGCCCTTCCCCCTCTGTCAGAAAGGAGATCCGTGTTTACATACACGAACCTCCGTTCTTTCACTGCAGGGGGGCCATCGCGGGTAGCCAACGGTGATCGAGTCCGCCTTCCCTGGCCCCCCCCCCCGATACACAGTGAGCGGGCGAGCGGTTTGCGATATCCAACCACTTTGTTGCCGCCAGACGCCGGTCGGCGGTTGGCAAGTGGTTAATGAGTGAAATAAGTATTTCATCCCCTATCAATCAGCAAGATTTCTGGCTCCCAGGTGTCTTCTATACAGGTAATGAGCTGAGATTAGGAGTGCTCCTAGTCTCAGCTTGTTACCTGTATAAAAGACACCTGTCCACAGAAGCAATCAATCAATCAGATTACAATTTCTCCACCATGGCCAAGACCAAAGAGCTGTCTAAGGATGTCAGGGACAAGATTGTAGACCTACACAAGGCTGGAATGGGCTACAAGAGGGTGACAACAGTTGGTGTGATTATTTGCAAACGGAAGAAACACAAAATAACTGTCAATCTCCCTCGGTCTGGGGCTCCATGCAAGATCTCACCTCGTGGAGTTTCAATGATCATAAGAATGGTGAGGAATCAGCCCAGAACTGCACAGGAGAATCTTGTCAATGATTTTAAGGCAGCTGGGACCATATTCACCAAGAAAACAATTGGTAACACACTACGCCGTGAAGGACTGAAATCCTGCAGCACCCACAAGATCCCCCTGCTCAAGAAAGCACATGTACAGGCCCGACTGAAGTTTTCTAATGAACATCTGAATGATTCAGAGGAGAACTGGGTGAAAGTGTTGTGGTCAGATGAGACCAAAATCAAGCCATTTGGCATCAACTCAACTCGCTGTTGTCATGAATCTGCAGTAACATTCATGTCTTCTCTGTTTACCTACCTGTCTGCCATCAGATGACCTGTGTCAGGTCACCTGATGGCCCCAACTACGACAAACTGTACAAAATTTGCCTCCTAATAAATTCCTTTTCCCAGCAATTTGCGGAAGTGTTTATCCCAGATAAAAATATATTGTGTGTTAGGCTTTCTGTGCGTGTGGTTCCTGCTGAGTGCTCTTCGTCTGATTCCATTACCGACCTTGGCTTGTTCATGACTATTCCTGTCTGCTTGTTACCCCGAACTTGGCTTGTTTGTGACTATTCCTGTCTGCTGGTTACACCGATCTCGGGCATGCTCTCCTGTCTGTCCCTGTCTGCTCATTGCCCTGACCCTTGGCTATCTCGCTGACCATTCCTTGTTGTCCTGTACTGTTGCTTCCTCCCTATCCACCATTAGCCAGCTGCGAGCGTGAGCTTGGAGACCCCGGGGGCTGCAACCTGGAGCCAGTTTCAGCCAAGTCCATCCTCACCACTAGAGGCTCTGGTGAACACCTGCTGGCTCTTAGACTCTGCGTCCTGGGGAAACCTATGCTCTAGCTCCTTGCATATCTGTATCAGTGCTCCAGTGGCCCTGCTTCCATCACCACCCAAAGTTCCATTCGCGGCAGTCAGCTAAGGGTCCACAACCTTAGCGGTGTGCCCCTAGCCCTAGCAGTGCGCACCTGTCACCTGCCATTAGGTGACCTGACAGCTGTGTTTGGAGGAGGAGAAATGTTGCCTATGACATCAAGAACACTATCCCCACCGTCAAACATGGAGGTGGAAACCTTATGCTTTGGGGGTGTTCTCCTGCTAAGGGGACCGGACAACTTCACCGCATCAAACGGACAATGGACAGTGCGATATACCGTCAAATCTTGGGTGAGAACCTCCTTCCCTTAGCCAGGGCATTGAAAATGGGTCGTGGAAGGGTATTTCAGCATGACAATGACCCAAAATACACGGCCAAGGCAATAAAGGAGTGGCTTAAGAAGAAGCACATTAAGGTCCTGGAGTGGCCTAGACAGTCTCCAGACCTTAATCCCATAGAAAATATGTGAAGGGAGCTGAAGGTTCGAGTTACCAAATGTTAGCCTCAAAACCTTAACGACTTGGAGAGGATCTGCAAAGAGGAGTGGGACAAAATCCCTCCTGAGATGTGTGCAAGTCTGGTGGCCAACTACAAAAAATGGTACAAAAAAAGGAAAATAAAAATTGTGGGACATTGGATGAGGTATGTCATTGCGATTAATAGTACCTGAACTGTATGTAAAAATACATTCAATTTTAATAACATTCCATGAGCATTTCATATTAATCAAGGTACATATGTATCATTCGATAATAATATAATTAAAATCATAAAAAAATTCATATATATATATATACAAAGTGATAACAGTACATGATATATAGAATCAATGGACATGGTATTATATATAAAAATACAGAGAATATACATATATACAGATCCACATGTAAACTTGATCAGCGAGGAGTATGTATAAGTTACTCATACACCCCCATATGGGTAAATCCATTAAAAAAAATCATAATTCGAAACAGACTTGTCTAGGCACCCTTGGTTTGAAACACTAAGTGTTTCATGGCTTAAAGCCACTCATCAGGAGTTTGATGCATAATTTTACTAAAAAAGATAAATAGAATGCATATTAGTATGTATCGCCTTCTAAAGAGGAGGGTTTTGAAAAAAAAACTACATAGTTAGAACTTACATAAATAGCTCCCAGGCTATGCCCAGTCTCAGAATGCGGGCCATGGTTGATAGCCTGACAAGGGGTTGAGGCGTAAGTACCCCCCCAAGCAAACCGAGCAGCCAAAAGGTCGACCAGGTCGCCACAACATAGTCCCTGGATCTGATGTGTGTGTGTGCTGTTCCTTGGTCTGCAACTGATATATACAAAAAATTGTGTGAGTGGATGTGAATGATCATGATAAAACTACAGGTGAAAATGGAATGGTATGGGTGTGCCTGGGAAATATCCTATGTGTTCCCACAAGGGGACTACCAGGTAAATTGGAGAGGAATGTGTGAGTGAAACCACAAAAAAACAAAAAGAAACTGAAAAATGCTTGCAAACCAAAATATGAGAATGTATTATGTGTACTCAATAGGGTGTGTTGAATGTGTGAGTAACTGAGCCTATACAAAAAAGGATGTGAGGAAAATCCTACTGTTACCTGTGGTGTGGGGCTGTATGAAGAGGAATGTGGATGAGATCCTCTCCAGCTGATAGGAGCATGTGTTGCGAACCACCAATCGGCCCAGGCTGATATCCCCCTGGCCCAGGGCGGGGTCCCGCCAACGTCATACCAAACATCTTGACAGCTACGGAGAGGCCCGGTCCACCCGCAGCACCTGTGTCCGCGATGGATATCCGCCCCTCCCAGCTGCGGTGAGAGATGGAAAAAGACCGTCCCACAAACAAGGCATCTGTCACGTAACGGATTTGGAGGCTGAGATGATGAGAGGGCTACCCTTGCGGCTGAGTACACGACACCCCTGGAATTGGTAACAGAGGGTGTAATGCCCAAAGATGCACGGATTGTCTGCAGATGGAGCTTGGCAGTAGTTCCAGATGAAGTAGGACTCTGGATGCACAGCAGGTGGACCAGATGCTGATCTGGAAGTGTAAGCGGATCACTGTAGGGGGATCAGGCAAGGTGTAGCGTCAAAAGTCAGGCCGAGGGTCAAACACACAAAGGCAGGCCAAAGAAGGCAGGAGAAGTCCGTGGAGCAAGCCGGGTTCAGAGCCAGGAGAGAAGCCAGAGCAGGTCAAGGAGAGAGCCGGGTCAGTAACAGGTAATCAATCACAGGAACACAGGGTACAGAGCTGAAGATAATCCAGCGATTTGTGACAGTCACTGGTGTCCTTTTATAGGCCAGACCGTGCTGGTAATTGGCGCGCATTGCGAAGGAACGTTCGTACGTTTTGCGAATGACGGCTCATCACCGAAGGCCGTTTGCTACGGCGCCTGCGTGGGTCAGCGCAGCCATCTTGGATGCTGTAAACTTTGCCAGTTCTTCCTCGAGCTCTTCCCTGACAGTGCCCCCCCTCTCCAAAACTTGGAAGTAAATTGTACCCCTCTGTAGGAGACAATGCTGTTGGGTAACCCATGCAACCTCACGACTTCCTTGATAAACAGTTGAGCAGTATCTGAGGCTGAAGGAGTACTTCTCATGGGTGCAAAGTGGGCCATTTTGGACAATCTGTCAACAACCAGCAGGATGGTAGTGAATCCATCTGAAGGGGGTAGATCCACGATGAAGTCCATTGACAGCATTTTCCAGGGTTGCTCCGGGATGGGGAGAGGCCTCAACGGACCCCAGGTCTTGGTATTACTGCCCTTATTATGCAGACATGTCACACAAGAGTTCACATAGTCTCTACATTCCTGTCGTAGATTGGGCCACCAAAAGGATCTCTGCAGAAGTTCGCATGTCTTCCAGACACCAAAGTGACCTGCAAGGGGAGAGTCATGGCAAACTTTAAGAATTTGAGATCTTGCCTCCTGAGGGATGAAGATCTTGTCCCCCTGCCACAGAAGTCCCTCATGTTTCCTCAGTGAAAGGGTTTCGGATTCAGGACATGCAGCAGAAGCCTCTTTGATTGAGGTACCAAGATCGGGTTGGATCATCAGAAAGTTTTGTGCCGACAAGATGGTACTGGGAGCAGTTATCTCGGGAGTTTCTGGGAACATGCTAGAGAGGGCATCCGCTTTTCCATTTTTTGACCCTGGGCGGTAGGTCAGGTGAAAATGGAATCTTGAAAAAAACAAGGCCCATTAGGCTTGTCGGGGTCTCAGTCTCTTGGCAGTTCAGAGGTATTCAAGATTTTTATGATCTGTGAATATCAGGATAGGGTGGGCTGTCTCCTCCAGTAGATAAAGCCATTCCTCCTGAAGGCTGATTTAATGGCCAGCAGTTCCAGGTCACCCTCATCATAGTTCTTTTCTGATTGGGTCATCTTCCTGGAAAAGAAGGCTACTGGGTGGAGCAGAGACTTGGGCCCCTGACATGGTGACAGGATGGCTCCTGTGGCCACTTCTGAGGCATCAACCTCGAGGACAAAGGGCAAGGCTGGATCTGGGTGCTGCAATACTGGTGTGGAACTGAATAAAGTCTTTAATTTGTCAAATGCCGATTGAGCTTCTTGGGACCACTGAAACCGGACATGTTGACGGGTCAACTGGGTGATGGGAGAAATGATGATGGAGACGTTTTTGACAAATCTCCTGTAGAAGTTGGCTAAGCCCACGAACCTCTGGATGCTCTTTTTATCAGTGGGAGCAGGCCAATCAATGATAGCAGTCACCTTTTGCGGATCCATGGAGATTCCATCTGTGGATATGATTAGTCCCAGGAATTGGATTGATAGTTTTTCGAATTCACACTTCTCCGCTTTTGCATATAGATTGTGCTGCCTCAGTGTGGACAAGATCTTCTTAACATGCACCCTGTGAAGATCCAAGTTAGCAGAGAAGATGAGGATGTCGTCTAGGTATACTATCACGAAATGATCCAGGAATTCTCGAAAAATGTCTTTGATGAAATGCTGATAAGTGGCTGGGGCATTGTAAAGTCCAAATGGCATGACAAGATACTCAAAATGTCCGAAACGGCACCTCGTAGGTCAAGTTTTGTAAAGATTCAGGCAGATCAAAATCTTTGGAAAAGTTCAGGAACGAGAGGGAGTGGATAGCGATTCTTGATTGTAATTCTGTTGACCTCCCGATAGCCCACACAAGGTCTGAGTGACTAATCTTTTTTCTGGACAAAGAAGAAACTGGCAGCAGCGGGTGAAGAAGATGGACGGATGAATCCTTTCTCGAGGCTTTCATCTATGTAGAGTCGTAAAGCATCAAGTTCTTTTTCTGATAGGGGGAAAATCCGCCCAAAAGGGATTCCTACACCTGGAAGTAGTTCAATAGGGCAGTCATATGGTCGATGAGGTGGTAGCACATCGGCCATCTTTTTGTCGAAAACGTCCAAGTACTCATGGTATGCTGGTGGCACCACCTGGCTGGCACTGGTTACTGGCTGAACAGTCATGCAACTTGAGGGGTCATCAGGTTTTGGAGCAAAACAGTTCTGCAGACAATATTTAGAGTGGAAGGAAATCCTTCCCAGGGGCCAATCAGTCTGAGGGTTATGTGCCCGTAGCTAGGGAATCCCAAGGATGATAGGAAACATGGGTGAACATAAGATGTCGAAACGGAGGAGATCTTGGTGACCAGAGTGAGTCTGAGCAAAGATGGGAATAGTCTCTTGTGTCCCATCAGCCAGATGAACTTCAAGTCTCTGTTTCTTATTCCTTAATGGGATTTACAGTCTTTTTGCTAATGTAATGTCCAGGAAGTAGCTGCATGCTTCGGAGTCAACGATTGCCTGAAACTGGATTGTTCCCTCCGCCACCTGTAATGAGAGGGGTAAGACAAGGTGAGCTGGAGAAGATCCAGAGACTTGAAAATAGACAGGACATGGAGGGAGGAACTTACTGGGTCTCACTGGACAGTTGTGTAGAAAATGTCCAGTACCCCCGCAATAGAGGCAAAGGTTGGCCTGGCGCCGCCTCATCTTTTCATCGGAAGACAAGGGACCCCGTACCAGTCCAATCTGCATAGGTTCGCCTTCAGGAGCAGCAGCAGTCAAGGTGGTAGATGCAGGCATTGGTGAAGTTGAATCTTGGGTAGCATCCAAGAGGGTCTGTAGGCGGAGGAGACTTTTTTGGAGCACCGTTCCCGCAGACGGCGGTCGAGCTGGATGGCGAATTTGATGAAGCCTTCAAGGGTGGCGGGAGCCTCTACTCTGGCTAACTCATCCTTAAGGGCCTCAGATAGGCCGAGCCAATACTGGTACTTAAGGACGGCCTCATTCCATCCAGTATCAGAGGACCATTTACGAAAGTCCACGGTGTAATCCTCAATGGGGCATCGTCCTTGTTGTAATGAATGAAGGACAGTCTCTGCAGTAGCCACCCGTTGAGGATCGTCGTAGAGCTGGACCATAGCGTCAAAGAACAGGGAGACAGAGTTAATCACAGGGTCTTTCTGCTCCAGTAGGTGATGGGCCCATGATTGGGGTTCATCGGAGAGGAGGGAGATGATGAACCCTACTTTTACAGAGTCCAAAGAGAAAGTCCTTGGCTGTAATGCAAAATACAGAAGGCAGGCGTTCTGGAATGACCTGAACTTCCGTTGGTCCCCCGAGAAGCGTTCAGGGACTGGCACCCGAGGCTCTGGAGGTAGCATTACCACAGTGGGGGCAGAGCAGCATGTTCATGTCCAGAAGCAGGTGAAGCAGAAGGTGCGGCAGGCAGATTCTGGTTAACAGATGACACAACCAGGTTCTGTAGTCGGCCTTCCAACTGGAAATAACCCTCTTGCCACCCTTTCACCGCCTGGGTGAGGGCGGCGACTTGTTGACAAAGAGTCTCTAGTGGGGAAGCACCTCTTTCAGCCTCCGACATCGTGGCTGGATTATACTGTCATGTACCAGATTTGGAGGCTTATATGATGAGAGGGCTTCCCTTGCGGCTGAGTGCATGACACCCCTGGAATTGGTAGCAGAGGGTGTAATGCCCAAGGATGCACGGGTTGCCTGCAGAGCTTGGCAGTAGTTCCAAATGAAGTAGCACTCTGGATAAACAGGAGGTGGACCGGATGCTGATCTGGAAGTGCAAGCGGATCACTGTAGGGGGATCAGGTAAGGTGCAGCATCAAAAGCCAGGCCAAGGGTCAAACACACAAAGGCAGTCCGAAGAAGGCAGGAGAAGTCCGTGGAGCAAGCTGGGTTCAGAGCCAGGAGAGAAGCCACAGCAGGTAAAGGAGAGCCGGGTCGGTAACAGGTAATCAAACACAGGGACACAAGTCTCAGGAACACAGGGTACAGAGCTGAAGATAATCCAGCGATTTGTGACAGTCACTGGTGTCCTTTTATAGGCCAGACCTTGTTGGTAATTGGCACGCATTGCGGATGAACGTTCGTATGTTTTGCGAATGGCTGCTCGTGAGCAAAGGCCGATTGCTACGGCACCTGCGCGGGTCAGCACGGCCATCTTGGATGCTGGAAACTTTACAAGTTCTTCCTCGAGCTCTTCCCTGACAGCGTCAGATGACGCAGCGAGTGGGGTGTGTAAGCATGACACTGATGCACAAGAGGTCAGTCCCTACCCCCCTCAAAAAGCAATCAGGCGGGGATGGGGAACTAACTGCCTCGCATCGCAACCCCGATGGTCAGACCACAATCCCAGGACCATCACACAGTGACCGGGCTGATAGCTAGGTGGAAGGAAGGGAACCTCAAGTGAAGCAAATGTGTCTATTGAGACCAAGGAGATACTGTACAACAAAAGGGGGTATGAGTACTTTTGTAATATATATAGACTATTAATAGGTTGGTATGGCAGGTCACTGCAGAAAATGGGTGTGATGTGACGTGACCTGTCATAAGCCAGCAATGGCAGGCCTCCACCCTAATATATTTGTACAAAAAAAAGGAAAAGAAAAATAGTGGGGTTATATATGAATATATTATTTTTTTATGATCTTAATTATATTATTATCGAATGATACATATGTACCTTGATTAATATGAAATGCTCAATGTGACTATATTCATGGAATTTTATTAAAATCGAATGTATTTTTACATACAGTCCACATAATATTAATCGCAATGACATACCTCATCCAAAGCCCCACTATTTTTCTTTTCCTTTCTTTTTCTACCATTATATTAGGGGTGGAGGCCTGCCATTGCTGGCTTATGACAGGTCACTGTTAAAATAAACATACCATTACAATTATAGACTGATCATTTCTTTGTCTGCAGGCAAGCATACAAAATCAACAGGGGAGCAAATACTTTTTTCCCTCACTGTAAGGGAGCATGCTCTATGAGGAGTGTTCAGCTCATGGCCTCCATTGGTCTCAACATGTGTAGACACTGGGGAAACTGCACAGGGCTGCAAATTTTTACCATGGAATGCCTCAGCATTGACTGGTTTAAATTGTAATACTTAAGAATTGCAGACAGCATGCATTTAAACCTTTAAAAAAGCTAAAGACCCCCCAAAAAATTATGCCTCATTCTTAAGTTAAGATACGTTTGATTCTATGACGGTCACAGTGAACCAGAACATGAACAACACTGAAGAGTTCCAGGCACAATTAAAGTGTTTGTTAACCAAAATAATAAGATCCTGTTCCTTTAAAGCATTTTATACAGCACAGTGATTTTGCTGTGTCATTTGGCCCCCTGTAACACCTGAAATACCTGGATGATCCTGTCTGATTCTGCCCTACCCCCTGTATGCTGACTCCGAAATAACATGGCTGCAGAGAACTGAGAACGGAGTCAGTGCGTGACTCTGTCATCTGCAGCCTGCTATCTGTCTGCTCTGTGCTCTCTCCCCCCTCCCCTCTCTGAGTGTCAGCTTGTGACAGTGCCTCCCCCCTCAACTCCTGCTGCTCAAATAAAGTTCCCATCCTAATCCTCTGTGGTCTAATCCTGTGTGCCCCTGTGTGAATGGTTTATAAAAAAAAGTCTGCTATGCCTCACTTTACAGCTGTTCTCTGCAATCACATGATCGGCTGGCTTTCTCCTCTCCTCTCCTCTCCCTAGTGATGTCAGCAGAGGAATCTCAGCCCCGCCCTGCTGCATCTATCACATGGGGAGTGGAGAAAGTCAGCCGATCATGTGATTGCAGAGAACAGCTGTGAAGCTAAGTATAGCAAACTGTTTTTTTTATAGATCCTTCACACAGGGGCACCCAGGATTAAAACACAGAGGGGATGGTATTAGGAGGTGAAAGTGGCTTAACAACCACTTTAAGGAAAAATTTTAACTCACAGATAAAAGATAAGCAATACCAAAGTGGAGAAAAACCCTGATGGTAAATATATTTATTTTATTTCCTATTTTCAGAATTGTACAAAGCCTGAAGATCTAAGGAAACCTAAAAATCTTGCATCTTTAACAACCTACAGTGTATTTCCACTTTTGCAGCCAAATCTTAGAAGACCACGCTATATGTTTGTTATGTGTTCCCATTCACACAGCATACCTAAAAGTAATTTTAAAAATATTTCTTAGCCTTATAGGTGTTTTTGAGGATTGTCCCGGGCAGACTGCAAGCTATTCTGAACAATTTAAAAGCAGAGGATACTCACTCCTTCCCCACTGATAAAGCAGGATACATGGAGTTTTCCCATTAGCATAAAATGCAGAAGGCCAGCTTCTAGATTTTAACCCTTTTTTGGGGCAGACAGTGTTCAAATCTAGATTACAAGTGATAATAAAATCTGCCTGCTCACTACAGACTCGATTAATTATGATACACATCAACTTCCCAGACCCCTCTACATAACAGAGGGAATGTTCTGGTAAGCAGTAGAGTTGA
Organism: Glandirana rugosa; assembly: GCA_018402905.1. Taxonomy (NCBI): domain Eukaryota; kingdom Metazoa; phylum Chordata; class Amphibia; order Anura; family Ranidae; genus Glandirana; species Glandirana rugosa. Next base: position 919,841 of record BLSH010039656.1, read on the forward strand.
GCGAACCTCTGGAAGTTCGGGTTCTGCTGGTCCGTCCGAACTTCGGGACAAAGTCCGGGTCCGGGTCCGGACGGAACCCGAACGATCGCACGGACAACGAACCCCATTGAAATCAATGGGGACCCGAACTTTTATGCACAAAAATGGCTGTAACAAAGTCCTGGAAAGCCCCAGAGGGCTGCAAAAGGAAGTAAAATGGGGGTAAGGGTAGGGCAAGTGCCCTACAAAAAAATGGGGACAGGGAAATAACTGTAAATATTTTTAAAAAAATAAAAACATAAAAAAAGCAAAAATGGAGGTGAATGTGGATCATCTTCAAACTGTGTCTGAAAAGTATTAATTAATGGTAGAAGCCATATAACTGTTCTAAAATCATCTTCA
>BLSH010039656.1:924844-940421 GCA_018402905.1 Glandirana rugosa
GATTTGGAAAGTAGGGTATAGATTTAACGACGTAAACATTTAAGGTCGTCGGTTATATTTCCTTATTATCACCATTTTTTTTTGTGAACACCTAAATCGATTAGAAAAAACATATTAAGAGCAAACTCCCCGCACCGTCACCCACACAGGATACGGATGTATGAAAACGATTTTCCACAGGGAGCAAAGGTAGAGTTTTTCAACCCTCCATACATATACACAATGTACAAGATTTATTTACGACGAATGATCACAACTCGCTTGGGCCTGACATTGCAAGCCCAGGCATGGCTTGAAAGCCCACAGGCACCGTGCCTGGGCCTGGGCCTACCCGAACGATTTTTGAAATGTCCGGGTCCGGGTCCGTGCCACGGACACCCGAAAGTTCGGTACGGACCCGAACGTTACAGTCCGGGTTCGCTCAACACTAGTAAGCAGCATTTATTTAGAACATGTAACACATATACATACCTCCCAACTTTTTGAGATGGAAACGAGGGACACCTTTTAGCAAAAGTATGTAGGCATAGGACACACCCACTGCCACGCCCCTCAAACGAGAATTATACAAAAAAGATTAGCTAAATCCACAAGTGTTTTTTTTTACCACTATTATTCCTTTATATTGGCTGCTGGAATTTACAAATGCAGCAATTTAGATATGGGATGAAAGGTTTAGCACTAGGAAACACTTTTTGAAAGATAAATAGTACATGTTATATACAACTATATAGATCAGACCAAAATAAGTGAAAAATGAGGAGGAAACGGGACAGAGGGAATTTGTTACAAATCAGGGACAGTCCCTTGAAATCAAGGACAGTTGGGAGCTATGCAATTAACCACTTCACCCCCGGAAGGATTTCCCACTGTAGAAACAGAGCACTTTTTGCGAATGGGCATTGCGTCGATTTAACTGACAATTGCGCGGTCATGCGATGTTGTACCCAAACAAAATTTGCATCCTTTTTTCCCATAAAAAGAGCTTTCTTTTGGTGGTATTTGGTGGTATTTGATCACCTCTGCGTCATTTCTGATCACCGCTATAAACAAAAAAAGAGCGACAATTTTGCAAAAAAAAACAATATTTCTTACTTTTTGCTAAAATACATCTGTTTTTTGTTTTTTTTTAATTCTTTTTACTGATTTTCACTTTTCAGGTACAAAACATAGCCCATTGGGCACACCCAGGCTCGGTGTAATACATCAACGTTAAACTCAGAACTTAGCAATAGCGCAACTATGGCACCATATCAGAACTCTCGCTCCAGTAGTCGCTTAAATTGTAAGGATAATATAGGTATCAGCTATCCTTGAAACCTATCAGGCCATTGCTCAGGTGGTGAACCCCTTTGATAAGTTAATGAAGTGGGCGCTGGTATTGCTAGCTAGACGTATCCGTCAAGACCCCTGCATTACAGTGGACTAATCAGAAGCTTCAGGCCCTGAGTTTGTGGTTAAGTCCTTGGTCCAAATGTCCCAAACCCTGTGGAATTTTTTGGGGCAACCTCTCGCCAAGTAGGTGGCTTTGTATAGTGGTATATTAACATTAATTAGTTTTTTCCACTGCGCAAGGGTTGGGGCAGATGGTGATTTCCAGTGGAGAAGAATGATTTTCCTAGCGTAAAATAGGAGCAATCCAATGAGTGTCCTGGAGGTCCGGGTATGTGCCAGAGCACCCACCAGACCCAGCAAACAGATCTCCACCATTTGGGGGACGTGGATAGTGGTCACTAATTTTATGACCGAAACTACCCCTGTCCAGAATTGTTGTATATTGGGACAAAATACGTGGAGGATTCTGCTAAGTCCGCTGTACACCTCCAACACCCTGCCGGAGTGGTGAGCTATATTCTGTGCAGACGTGCAGGTGTTGGGTAGATCCTATGGAGGATTTTGTACTGAATAAGTCTGTCCCTTGCAGACACTAGCTGTAAGAAAGGGCATTGCCGCATTTCCTCCCAGTCCTCTTCATCCAGGCCCGGGGTGTCCAGTACCCATCTAGATTTGAGGGCCTCTAAGCCAGTGTGAATGGAGGGGGACATAGTCTTGTATATGTTGGAGAGGGTATCGTCTCTAAAGATATCCTCCAGGGACGAGGTATAGAAGGCTACTGACTGGCGTTTGAACTGCATTTGAAATGCATGTCTCAGCTGCAGATATCTAAAAAAATATACATTTGGGAGGTTAAATTGTGATTTTAAAGTATCAAAGGCCTTCAGTTCTCCAGCTGAGCAGAGGTGCTCTAGGTATTTGATGCCCTTCACTGTCCAGATTTGGGGGTCGGATTTGGTGGCGAACTCTGGTAGTGATGGATTGAGCCATAGAGGAGTATGCGGTGAGAAGTGATCAGACGGGTGAGATCTAAGAGCCTGAGCCACTGACCAGGCCCCCAGCACAGCCCTCATGGCTGCGGTCAAGGTCTGGGAGGCGGCAATCCTCCTGTATAGGAGACTCTTAAGGGCCTCAAAAGAACCCACATAAGCGGCCTCCAGTGCAACCGCTGCGTTGGTCCCTTCCTGCAGGATCCAGTTATGGGCATGAGTAAGCATGGCTGCCAGGAAATATTTATGGAGGTCTGGACAGGCCAGTCCCCCCTGCAAACATGGGCATTACAAAACTGACAGTTTGAATCTTGGCTGCTGTGCACCCCATATAAATGCTATCAGACTGGAGTTGATTGTTTTGAAAAATTTTTTGGGGATCCACTTCAGTGCGTGTCGGAGTACATACAGAAAACCGGGCAGCAACTTCATTTTGAACAGATTTATGCACCCTATGACAGACAAGGGCAGATTTGTCCATGCCCCCAGTTTGGCCTTCATGTTTTCGAGAAATGGTACTAAATTTAGGGTGCAATAGTCTGAGGTGTCCGGGGATATCTCTAGATAGAGGTAGAGTCAGTTAGGGGCAGTTGCAGATGAGTGAGAACCCTGCAGATATTGATATATGTGGACTTCCCAGGCATGAAACCAGTTTGGTTCACGCTAAGGAGGTCCGGAACGATTTTCATCAACCTAGTGGCCATGATCTTCATAAGAATCTTTAAATCATAGTTTAATAAAGAGATGGGTCTGTAGGAGGAACACCTAGTGCAGGGGTAGGCAACCAGTGAGGCTGGAAATCGAGGCTGCTATACACTCCCTCCCCTGTAATAAGACTCCGGGTCCGGATGGCATCTCGGGTGAATGGTATAGGACATATGCTGCTGCCCTGGTGCCCAGACTGCGGGGAATGTACGCGGAATCATTAGAATAGATGACGTTGCCCACATAGTCCTAATCCCCAAGCCAGGCAAGGATCCCTCTAAGTCAGTGGAAGGCAACCTGGAGCCCTCCAGCTGTTGCAGAACTACAAGTCCCATCATGCCTCTGGGAGTAATTGTAATGTCCAGCCTTGCAATGTCTCATGGGATATGTAGTTCCACAACAGCTGGAGGGCTACTGGTTGCCTAATCCTGGATTAGAGGAATCCAGCCGCGCATCCAGTACTGAGTTAAAATCTCCAGCCATATATAGCCGGGAGAAAGTCAGGGAGCCCAGTTTATTGTATATGGTGTACAGGACCTGCTGGTTAAAGGGAGGGGGTATATATACAGTGAGGAAAATAAGTATTTGAACACCCTGTCTGAAATTGTCATCGTAGGTGCATGTCCACTGTGAGAGACATAATCTAAAAAAAAAAATCCAGAAATCACAATATATGATTTTTAAACTATTTATTTGTATGATACAGCTGCAAATAAGTATTTGAACACCTGTCTATCAGCTAGAATTCTGACCCTCAAAGACCTGTTAGTCTGCCTTTAAAATGTCCACCTCCACTACATTTATTATCCTAAATTAGATGCACCTGTTTGAGGTCGTTAGCTGCATAAGGACACCTGTCCACCCCATACAATCAGTAAGAATCCAACTACTAACATGGCCAAGACCAAAGAGCTGTCCAAAGACACTAGAGACAAAATTGTACACCTCCACAAGGCTGGAAAGGGCTACGGGGAAATTTCCAAGCAGCTTGGTGAAAAAAGGTCCACTGTTGGAGCAATCATTAGAAAATGGAAGAAGCTAAACATGACTGCCAATCTCCCTCGGACTGGGGCTCCATGCAAGATCTCACCTCGTGGGGTCTCTATGATCCTAAGGAAGGTGAGAAATCAGCCCAGAACTACACGGGAGGAGCTGGTCAATGATCTGAAAAGAGCTGGGACCACCGTTTCCAAGGTTGGTAATACACTAAGAAGTCATGGTTTGAAATCATGCATGGCACGGAAAGTTCCCCTGCTTAAACCAGCACATGTCCAGGCACATCTTAAGTTTGCCAATGACCATTTGGATGATCCAGAGGAGTCATGGGAGAAAGTCATGTGGTCAGTTGAGACCAAAATAGAACTTTTGGGTCATAATTCCACTAAACGTGTTTGGAGGAAGAAGAATGATGAGTACCATCCCAGGAACACCATCCCTACTGTGAAGCATGGGGGTGGTAGCATCATGCTTTGGGGGTGTTTTTCTGCACATGGGACAGGGCGACTGCACTGTATTAAGGAGAGGATGACCGGGGCCATGTATTGCGAGATTTTGGGGAACAACCTCCTTCCCTCAGTTAGAGCATTGAAGATGGGTCGAGGTTGGGTCTTCCAACATGACAATGACCCGAAGCACACAGCCAGGATAACCAAGGAGTGGCTCTGTAAGAAGCATATCAAGGTTCTGGTGTGGCCTAGCCAGTCTCCAGACCTAAACCCAATAGATGAAAGAAGCAGAACAACCACCACAGGTGGAAAAGTGGTGGTAAATATTATTATATCATAGTATGCCACATCCTAAAGCTAATATGTAGAAGTACTGAATTTAAGAGTCCCAGGACTCTGCAGTTAGATATGAGTCAAGCTACCCATTTAAATTTAAGAATAAGTCCCAACGATTTCCTGATTTAACCACCAACACCAATGTTTGGACATTCCTCACCGCCATGGTGAGTGATGTCAAAAGACTTAAAATCTCTACATGGACCAAGTTCTCGTCTGGTATCCTTTTATAGATGACATATTTATGATATGGACTGGAGGTAGGGAGGACCTAATTAGATTTGTTGACCAACTAAATATGAATAATTATAACTTAAAATTCACTTTAAACTTTCACACCCATATGATCACTTTTCTTGACCTGTCTATCTTTATAGATCGGCAGGGCTGCCTCGCCACGAGTCTCTTTCGCAAGGAGACGGCAGGGAATACTATACTGCTCGCCACGAGCGCGCATCCGGTGCATCTCAAGCACAGTATTCCATACGCTCAATATTTGCGCCTGCGTCGCAACTGTACGGATATAAATTACTTTTTAGTCCAGGCGGCCTCCTTGCGAGAGAGACTCCGAGACAGAGGTTATAGTAAATCATTATTAAAGAGAGCCTTTCATAAGGCATTAATATAGGACCGGCAACGGTTAATTTATAAAACGAACCCTACTGTTCAATTACAGTCTAGATCAACAGTCAAACTAATTACTAAATTTTGTTCACATGTCCAAATACGCCAACTTTTAAACAGGCACTGTATACTGATGAAATATGTTAAAACTGATCCTGAGATGGTTTTTCGCAGAAACACATCCTTCAGAGATCAGCTCACCCATAGCCACTATGATCCTGCACGCACTTCTAGACCCAGTCAGGGAGGCTTGACACCCTCTGGGGACTGCGATGTGTGTCCCTGGATATGGGAGGACACACACTACAGATTACCTAACAGAGAAATTTTCCGTCCTAGGTTCCTGGCTGACTGCAGCACACAAGGTTTGGTATACCTGATGCTGTGCCAATGTGGAGCCTTTTATGTTGGCAAAACAAGGCGACAATTACGACAAAGGATTGGGGATCATATTTATTACTCAGGCAATGGTAAAATGGTCACTCCTGTTCGTCGACACCTAGATTTATATCACAGGTTTGATACACGAGTAGTCAAATTTATGGTTCTAGAGACAATACCAGCAAATCCTAGAGGTGGTCCTTGGGACAAGATTATTCTTCAAAAAGAAACTTTATGGATTGAACGCCTGGAGGCCACTAAGGCCCCAGGTTTAAATGAGGTTTTAACTTATAGGCCTTTCTTGTGACTGAGTTCCACGCCCTTGATGGACCCCTGTACTTGTGAGGCCTATCCCTGATGATGGGGGGTGTGGTTCCTAAAGAAATGGGGATTGGGAGCGGAGGTCCAGAGGGAGACTTGGGGGTCCCCAATTCTCCTGCTGGCCGAGTAACTCAATCCCCACTTCCATTTGTGTGTACCCATTATATTTAAACTACTTTTTTTTTTTCTTTCACAGTTGTTGTCTTGATGGCCTCTAAATGGGGGGCATTGGTGGGTCGTTACCCCCTATGCTGTGGTTTGCCTTGTGCGCCTACTCACTGTACCATTGTTTTTGACACACCACACTCAGTGGTAATACACACTGTGTGTGGTCTTTTCAACATATAGGGACTAAGTCCCATAGTGGAGTCTGATTTTAGCGAATCAAGTACTCAGTTTATCATTCTTTACGTACAAAAACATTGCTTTGGCTTCCTAAATGGGATACTAGTTCCAATTTAAATTAAAATGATAGGTATAATTTTTATATTATGTTCAATTGTTTTCTATGTATTGTGTTTATTTGTACTGCTGGTTGTCTTTGGCGTTGGTGGTTTCATCCCCCTTTGGGCATCATCATCTTCCTTCAATAGATTCCCCTCCATGTCCGGTGTCGTCTTCCTGGGAGCATGGGGCCAGCGCCTTGGGGCGGGTATGCGGCTGAAAGCGCCGTTGTTGCCCGCCCCGTCATCTGGTCCTTAGTGATCTCTGTCGGGGTTTGGGTGCTGCGGAGGAGTGGGCCAAAATCCATCCTGCAGTGTGTGCAAACCTGGTGAAAAACTACAGGAAACGTTTGACCTCTGTAATTGCAAACAAAGGCTACTGTACCAAATATTAACATTGACTTTCTCAGGTGTTCAAATACTTATTTGCAGCTGTATCATACAAATAAATAGTTTAAAAATCATACATTGTGATTTCTGGATTTTTTTTTTTTAGATTATGTCTCTCACAGTGGACATGCACCTACGATGACAATTTCAGACCCCTCCGTGATTTCTAAGTGGGAGAACTTGCAAAATAGCAGGGTGTTCAAATACTTATTTTCCTCACTGTAGGTTGACAAAGGCATACACTGTAGCATTAATTTCTAACAACAGAATGATATATCTACCTAACTGATCAGTAATCACATGTAGTACCTTGTACATCAGAGATTTGTTCAAAAGGATCGCCACACCCCTGGCATAGCTCGAATAGGTAGCGTGGAATGCCTGTTGAACCCATGACCTGTGTAGTGCCAAGATTTTGTTTCCCATCAGGTGAGTTTCTTGTAAAAACAGAACACGGGGTTTATGGCCATTCAAATATAGTTTCAGACCCATTGGGTAGGTGGGGGGTCAATGACCTCTGCAAGAGGGAGTATGCTGGGGCGAATAAAAGGAGAGCGTGATCACTGTATAGAAAGAGGAGAGCTGTACCATGCTGATCTGGAGCACATTCTATTAATCCAACAATAAAAACTAAACTTCTGTAAACACCCTGCTGACCATCAGGCCCCAACAGTAACTGGCCAGCTTTTAGTCCCGAAAACAATACTTACGTTCATGTACTCTAAAAACTTAAGAGTACTGTACTAACCATCGACCTGTCAATAACTAGGTCAGTTACGTTCCACCCTAGAGATCAGTTCGTCACTTGTGTAGTCCGATTAGGACGGGGAACCAGGAATTGGTTCCAACAGTCTTCAAGGGTGACTCTTTGGGGGGGGGGGAGTTATAAGTTTATCCTGACAAGTTAGTGCGAACTGTTCTCCTCAAGTTTGAGCTCCTGGATGGAGTGGGATAGGGATTGGCACTCAAAAAAAGGAAGAAGAGACTGGTAGTGCCCCTCATGGTAAGAGTCGTACTGGTAAATAACATGCACTCTGTATGTGTAGAGGAATGGAATCATAGGGAGGTGAGTTTGACCCCCCCCCAGCATGGCAACTGGGATGTATAACTCCAGGCCCTCCGCAGCACAGGAGATAGACAAAAAAGAAATAAGAAAAAAACCCGGGGACGCGTGCGGCGGGGCAGCTCAATCCATCCTCAGGGTAACATAGTGAGCCAGGCATCTGCTGCGGCAGGAGTATCAAAGAATTTAGTGGTTCCTTCATGTTGGACTCTCAGACGGCTGGGGTACAACATTCCGTACCTGATGTTGCGGTCCCATAGTTTGCGGCGAACCTCCGAGAAGTAGTTCAGTTTTTTCTGAAGTTCCTGGAAGAAGTCAGGAAACAGCATAATGCATGCATTGCCATGTTGCAGATTAGGGTGCCTTCTGGCTTCCGAGAGTACCCGGTCACAGTCCCTGTAATTTAGAAAGCGTACTAGGAAGAGACGGGGGGGTTCCCAGGGATAGGACGACCCATAGGGACATGATGGGCTCGCTCCACTACATACATTTGGGAGACTGCAGTGAACCCCAATAGATCCTTGAAGAAGGTTTCTGCAAAGTCCACCGGGTGCTCTCCCTCTGCCCTCTCCGGAAGCCCCAGCACCCTAACATTATTGCGCCTCATGCGATTTTCAGCGTCGTCGGATTTTGCTACTAGATATTTGATCGTATTTTGCAATTCGGTGAGTTGATTAGTATGTTGTCCAGTTTGGTCCTCAACCTCAGAAATCTGGTGTTCAGACTCTGAGAGGCGTCCCCGTATTTTATCAAGATCATTGCGGATAAGGTTGCACTCTTCCGCTGGGTGATCGATCCTCACCAGTACAGACGCCTTGCTGCTTTCAATAGATGCCAGGATCATGGTTGTGTCCCCTGTTGAGGGCTGGGATGCATGTGGGACAGAGAGGTCCGCAGGAGAGCCCCCCTCCATATGTGCGAGCAGGGTCTGCAGACGCTGAAGAAGGATGGAATCTACGCTTGTGGTGGAGGCTGGGCTTACAATCTGTGTCTTGGGCTGCTGTTTGGCCGTGGCTTTGCTCTTTGGAGACATCAGCCAGCACCCCACTATGGGTACCCTCGATGTTTGTTAGAGAGTGATGTCGTGTGTCAGTGCTGAGTAGTTGTCGTTGGATGGTGTGCCGAGTCAGAGAGGCACCCACTTAGCCCTCAGGGCCCCCGCCGGTCCCACACAACAACCATTCTAGAAGAAACCGTCCTGCCAGGGAGTATGGGGCAGTGAGCTGACAAATGAGAGAACTGCAGTATAAAGAGGGTATCAGGTGCAGTGCAGATGAAGTGGTGTATATAGAGAATAGTTCTAGATGCAGGGGGGAGGCAGACCCCATGCACCCCGCAGTGTCCAAGGTACTTCCAGACTGCCCCCTCAGTGTGGATTGTCAGTGGCACCTATATTCCAGCAGACACTAACCTTTTTGGCTGATGGCCCAGGTGTGAGGAGGCCAGGAGTGCCAGCGGCTGTGATTGCAGAGGAGTTCAATGTGGCTGTCACACGTGGAACCGGAGGCCTACAATGGGTGGTCCGGAGGTCCTGCTAGCAGAAGAGCAGGCCTCACGATGTGCTAGCTGCAGTGGAGGAAGGAGTGTTATGGAGGTCTGATAAATTGCTGGTGGTGTCAAGCATGTGTGGCGGCAACCAGGTGAGGACAAGTGTGTCTTGCCTACAGTCAAAAGCATGGTAGTGGGAGTGTCATGGTCTGGGGCTGCATGAGTGCTGCCAGCATTGGGGAGCTACAGTTCATTGAGGGAACTATGAATGCCAACATGTACTGTGACATACTGAATCAGAGCATGATCCCCTCCCTTCAGAGACTGGGCCGCAGGGCAGTATTTCAACATGATAACGACCCCAAACACACCTCCAAGACGACCACTGCCTTGCTAAAGAAGCTGAGGGTGATGGTGATTAACTGGCCAAGCATGTTTCCAGACCTAAACCTTATCGAACATCTGCGGGGCATCCTCAAACGGATGGTGGAGGAGCGCAAGGTCTCTAACATTCAGCAGCTCCGTGATGTCGTCATGGAGGAGTGGAAGAGGACTCCAGTGGCAACCTGTGAAGCTCTGGTGATCTCCATGCTCAAGAGGGTTAAGGCAGTGCTGGAAAATAATGGTGGCCACACAAAATATTGACACTTTGGGCCCAATTTGGACATTTTCACTTAGGGGTGTACTCACTTTTGTTGCCAGCGGTTTAGACATTAATGGCTGTGTGTTGAGTTATTTTGCCTGGTTGCCGCCACACACGCTTGACACCATCTGAACCAAATACGTTTATCTTGGTCTCATCAGACCACAGGACATGGTTCCAGTAATGCATGTCCTTAGTCTGCTTGTCTTCAGCAAACTCTGCATCATCTTTAGAAGAGGCGTATGGTCTGAGCACTGACCGGCTGACCCCCCCATCCTTTCACCCTCTGAGGCAATGCTGGCAGCACTCATACGTCTATTTCCCAAAGACAACCTCTGGATATGATGCTGAGCACGTGCACTCAACTTCTTTGGTCGACCATGGCGAGGCCTGTTCAGAGTGGAACCTGTCCTGTTAAACCACTGTATGGACTTGGTCACCATACTGCAGCTCAGTTTCAGGGTCTTGGCAATCTTCTTATAGCCTAGGCCATCTTTATGTAGAGCAACAATTCTTTTTTTCAGATCCTTAGAGAGTTCTTTGCCATGAGGCGCCATGTTGAACTTCCAGTGACCAGTATGAGAGAGTGAGAGCGATAACACCAAATTTAACCCACCTGCTCCCCATTCACACCTGAGACCTTCTAACACTAACGAGTCACATGACACCGGGAAAAGAAAATGGCTGATAGGGCCCAATTTGGACATTTCCACTTAGGGGTGTACTCGCTTTTGTTGCCAGCGGTGTAGACTAGACATGTGCAATTCGTTTCGTTCCGAATTTGTTTTTTTATGACTTTCAACAAATTCGTTAATTCGGAAATTTTCGAATTTCCAAACTTTTACGAATATTTGTAAATTCAAATATACGAAGATTCAAAATTTCGGAAATGCGAAAATCCAAAAATTCGTATTTTAAAAATTTGAAAATCCTGAAATCCGGAAATTCGAAAATTTGAAAATCTGAAAAATTCTAAATTAGATTAATTTGAAAATTTGGAAATTCGAAAATAAGAATAAATATCCAAAAATTCAAAAGAACAAAAATCTGAAAATAACGAAAATCTGAAAATCTGAAATAATAACTAACTAATAATAACTTAACTATTATTAACTATTAAATTATAGGTATTGGAATTTCCTTTCAAATGTGGCTGTTAGTGAACGGAACGAATACAAATTCATCCAAAGCTACGAATTATCTGAAATAACAAATGCTTTATCTAAACAAATGGAATGTAACTAATTAATCATAATAATTAACAATAAAAACGTTTTTATTAATATTATTTATTATTAATTTGTTCCGTTCCATTTGTTTAGATGCGGCATTTATTATTTCGGAGAATTTGTAACTTCGGATAAATTCGTATTTGTTACATTCACTAACAGCCAATTAAATTCCAATACCTATCATTTAATTGTTATTATTAGTTAGTTATTGTTTTGAAGGTTCAAATTTTCCTTCTTTTGCATTTTCTTTATTTTCGGATTTTCACATTTTTGGATTTTCAAATGTTCTACTCCCGAATTTTCTACTCCCGAATTTTCAAATTTTAAATTTTTGAATTTATGAATTTTTTAATTCAAATTTTCGAATTTCCGAATTTTGATTTTCTGGAACAAAAAACGAATGAAACGAAAACTAACAATTTTTTTGGCAGTGCACATGTCTAGTTTAGACAATAATGGCTGTGTGTTGAGTTATTTTGAGGGGAAAGCTAATTTACACCGTTATACAAGCTGTTCACTCACTACTTTACATTGTAGCAAAGTGTCATTTCTTCAGTGTTGTCACATGAAAAGGTATAAGAAAACATTTACATATTTGTGAAGGGTGTACTCACTTTTGCGAGATACTGTATATATATCCCCTCTAGGTGGAAGAAGAGGGCCACCAAGAGGGCCACCAAAATCTTCGGAGAACATGTGTTCAATTAGGATATAGGGCTCCCCCAAGGTGGCCACCAGGAGTCATGTATGGAGGACATACCAGTCCTCTGACAGACTTCCCTAGCTGCTGTAGGCAAAAGCAGTCATGTGATCTCTGTCTCACTCCTCTGCCCTGCTAACCTCCCCAGTTTGGCAGTGGCAGTTAAACAAGCAGTGCCTTCCTCCAAACATTATCACCCTAGGACAGGAAGTGTATTAGGACTACACAACTCCCCCGCCCCATTCATAACATGGGGGTGTTATGTAGTCCAGATTGAGAGCTGGGAACAATCCTAACTTATAACAGTCAGCAAGGGCGGAGTATACAGGATATTATCAACTTATGATATTTATGGCGTGTGCAATGTTTTTGTTTTTTGTACAATCATAAAATACTTTCAATGGTATATTTAACAGATCAACATGAAACAAACAAGGGAAGTTTATTGTAAAGCCGGCCATAGATGTACCGCTAGGGAAGGCTCCCCGCTGGCAGAACACAATCGCACTGCGGAATGGATTCCCCCATCAACACTGACTGTGTTGAATGGGGGGAATCAATTGATTTTCTTTCCTGCGACCCGTGGTTGCAGGAAAAAAAATCGTATGATCTATGGTTTGCATACACTTTAAAGAAAGTAAATTGTATTGGAATTGGAAATATGCCGCTTTTATCAATGCATTCACAAAAAGGTAGAATTTAAGTTTTTGTTCATTTCTTTACTAACTTTTTTATTGTAAAAAAAGGAAACTCAGTATTAAGAGTAACTTCTTCAATTTTCTCTTTTCACTTCTGTATAAAGCGCTGTTTATCTGTCATAAAAGTGACATGTTACAATCAATTACTATGACAGCCACTAATGGCGCCTTCACTGCGAGTGACAAGCTTCCATGCTGCGATAATAGATGCCCGACATATTGTTTGCAAACAAGAAAATGCTTAGTGATTATTTAAATATGGCAGCCTAAGCACCGACTAAATCTGCTTAGCTAAAAGATGTATATGATGCACACCGTTTTACATAGGCTAACAGAGGAAACAAGAGTGCTTTGGAAGTGTTCCAAGTATTACAGCATATAGATGACAGTCAGGATCTAAGTTATTGTAAAGTCTCGTTTTTTTCTTAACCACTTCAAGACCGCCTGCCGTCATAAGTGGAATACCGTTGTAAGGGTAGCAGATAGCTACCATAACCCCAGTATCTTTTTTTCAGCAGGCGATTCTGCACATGATAAAAGTGGTGTCCGCGGCGGATTTGCTGCAAGATGACTTTCATCAGCGGCGGGAGAGGTGCCCCCCCCCCCCACCGGTTTCTGGTCATCTCCGCCGCTTACCGGACCCGCAGGTTCCTTCCCCCCAGTGTCCGTGAGCCGAGTGAGTGGCTGAAGCCGTTCACCCGGCTCCATAACATGGCAGGGTGGAAGCAATGTCACAAGTCACTTCCGCCCAATGCTCTTAAAGGGCCCATTTTTTTTTTTTTGCACTGTAATTTTTTTAAATCATTTTTTTTTTTTTTTTTGCATTTTAATGTAAATATGAGATTAGAGGTCTTTTTGACCCCACATCTCATATTTAAGAGGTCCTGGCATGCTTTTTTCTATTACAAGGAATGTTTGCATTTCTTGTAATAGGACTAAAAGTGATCATTTTTTTAAAATAAAAGAACAGTGTAAAAGTAAAATAAATAATTTAAAAAAATAATAATTTAAAGCGCCCCGTCCCCGCGAGCGCATGCGCAGAAGCGAACGCATACGTAAGTCCCTCCCACATATGAAAACGGTGTTCAAACCACACATGTGAGGTATCGCCGTGACCATTAGAGCGACAGTAACAATTCTAGTACAAGATCTCCTCTGTAACTCAAAACTGCTAACCTGTAGAATTTTTTTAAACATGCCAATGGAGATTTTTATGTTGCAAAGTTTGTCTTATTTTTTAACTGATTTTATCAACGCCATTTTATTCTCTAGGGTGTTAGAAAAAAATATATAATGTTTGGGGGTTCTAAGTAATTTTATAGCAAAAAAACTGGTTTTAACTTGCAAACACTGAACTCCAAAAAGAGGCCCGGTCTTAAAGTGGTTAAATAATAAACGTGTTATACTTACCTACTCTGTGCGGTTGGTTTTGCACAGAGCAGCCCTGATCCTCCTCTTCTCGGGTCTCTCTTCTGTGCTCCTGGCCCCTACCTCCTATCGAGTGCCCCCTCAGCCAGCAGCTTGCTATGGGGGCACCCGAGCCGAGTCAGAGCTCTGTGTATCCATTCAGACACGTAGCCCTGACCCAGCCCCGCCCCCCCTCTCCTCTGACTGGCTAAATGACTTTGATTGATAGCCATGAGGGCCAGTGGCTCTGCTGCTGTGTCTCAGCCAATCAGGAGGAGAGTCCCAGATGGCTAAGACAGTCATGGACATCGTTGGAGAAAGATGGGGCTCAGGTAAGTAATTAGGGGGTGGTAATTTATCTTAATGCATTAAGATAAAAAAACCTTCTGCCTTCACAGATTCTTTAAACTTCTGAAATTAAATATGAACAAAGCACATTTCTAGTGTGTTCTCGCCTCAATCCAAAGCACTTGCAATTTATGACTGCTTTCTCCTACCTCTGCTATCTGCATGAGTCTATGCTGACACCAAGCAATCCTAGGAGATGCTCACCTCCCACACTACACAGCAGGTGACTGACTGTCTCAGCTGTACTTGTTTCCCTATAAGACTGTTTAGATAGGGGTGTTTCCTTTCCTCCACTCAGATGTCAGATTACACTCCCCATCATCTGCCTTCTGATGATTGGAAATGCTTGGTAAAATGTGCATTTTGAACGACTCTGTAGAACAGATTGTTGCAGATAAACAGGTACAATTTATGTAGGAGGATTTGTTTAATATCTGTGTATTACCTGAGGTCAGTCACTTCACTGTCACAAAATTAAAGGTGGGAATGGTGCTGCTCAGTTGGGATTTGAATGCCCTGGATATAAAATCTCCAGCAGGCTGGTGAGAAAAAAAGGAATATATATGTATTATCTGGAAACCATGGGGTTAAATGTCTAATCAATACCCCTTTCTATGATAGTGGATGAAAATATTGAGGTAGTTTGAATTGGATCAAATGGAGCACCTATAAAATATATATATCTGTGTTTCTGTTACAAAAAATGGTACTGAAAGTGTAAAGGGATGTGAAAAAATAGTGTCTACTACAACATGCAATATACAGGTATATATAAAAACGTTGAAAAATTGGTATAAAAGGATATAAATATAAATCACATGAGTAAAATCTTAAAGCTGATAAATCACATGAATAAATTCTAAAGCTGGTACTTAGATTTAAACTTATATACTAAAAACCATGTGCAATTCCATGCAAAAAATAGATTTGTGCAAAATAGCAAAAGAAGAGTTTTGATGTATAAGGTGCCTAAAAAGCAAACATTGTGTAATATACTGGTCATAAACATGTGCCACAAAAAATTAATTA
>BLSH010039656.1:940431-953671 GCA_018402905.1 Glandirana rugosa
GAATATATATGTATTATCTGGAAACCATGGGGTTAAATGTCTAATCAATACCCCTTTCTATGATAGTGGATGAAAATATTGAGGTAGTTTGAATTGGATCAAATGGAGCACCTATAAAATATATATATCTGTGTTTCTGTTACAAAAAATGGTACTGAAAGTGTAAAGGGATGTGAAAAAATAGTGTCTACTACAACATGCAATATACAGGTATATATAAAAACGTTGAAAAATTGGTATAAAAGGATATAAATATAAATCACATGAGTAAAATCTTAAAGCTGATAAATCACATGAATAAATTCTAAAGCTGGTACTTAGATTTAAACTTATATACTAAAAACCATGTGCAATTCCATGCAAAAAATAGATTTGTGCAAAATAGCAAAAGAAGAGTTTTGATGTATAAGGTGCCTAAAAAGCAAACATTGTGTAATATACTGGTCATAAACATGTGCCACAAAAAATTAATTAAATGATCCAAGGAAAAAAAATATATAGTCTCTTAAACAAGAATGATGATCTCCTGGTGTTGTGATTAAAGTGCTGTGTATTAGTGCTGAAAAAATGTCAGAAATATCCTCAAGTTATCAGGTGCACTTTTACTGTGAAAAAGAAATTTGCTGTGAAAAAGAATTTTCTCCGGTGTGATTTATGGTGTGCCTGATGTTCCACCTCCTGCACTGCAAACGTGGGAGCACTCACCAGAAAGCGCTCCCCACTGAAGGGGTACGCGCTTGGTTGTATCTCCGGGGGGTTTGTGTTCCTCCACTTGGATTTGTGTGCATATATGCAGGTACAGGTAAGAACATCCAAATCACCTCCTCCTCCGTTATGTTCTCCGCGAATACACCATGCAAGCAGAAACAAATTCTTGCGCAATTTCGTTTGGTATTTTATTGAAAAAAGTATAATAAACACTCATATGTCAGCAAGAGTATAGTAGCAGTCACTTATTCAATGGCAACGGATATCCGCCGTGTCCTCTGTGGTCCACGGCATACGAGACCGGAAGTGACGTGTGACGTTTTGGCTGTCCGATGCGTTTTGTCATAGGACGTCTACTGGACCATTTTTTGTAACAGAAACACAGATATATATATTTTATACGTGCTCCATTTGATCCAATTCAAACTACCTCAATATTTTCATCCACTATCATAGAAAGGGGTATTGATTAGACATTTAACCCCATGGTTTCCAGATAATACATATATATTCCTTTTTTTTCTCACCAGCCTGCTGGAGATTTTATATCCAGGGCATTCAAATCCCAACTGAGCAGCGCCATTCCCACCTTTAATTTTGTGATATTATTTAAACTACACATTTGTGTAGTTTCTGGTGGCGGCAGCAGCTCATAGATAAAAGATTTCTATCCGTTTGCGCGGAACATCCAACATTTATATCCTAGTCACTTCACTGTGTATATGTAAAGGTTCACAACTACTTTAAAATACGTGTTACTGATCTTCTGTTTCTTGAGTCATCTTCAACTCACCTCCAGGCAATTTTTTATTTGAGATTTGAATAGAGTAAATGCTCTTATTTGTAGAGTAAGTGTTCTAACTTCTGTTTGTTTTACTGCTTTCAGTGTTTTTCTTTTTCAGTGACGTCCTTACTGACACTCCTTGCCTGGTTTCGAGGGAATTCCCCCAACGTGGTCACAGACAGCAATGATGAGCTTTAATTATATTGAGAGGATAGCTTAAAGTGAGAAAATTAAAAGTTTCAATGTGTCTTCTGCAAAAAAACAAACGTATCTGTCTGTTTGCAGTCTTCTTTAGAATATACAAATGTGCAGCTTAAAGTGATTGTAAAGGCAGAAGGTTTTTTTTATCTTTATGCATTTATGCATTAAGATAAAAATAAAAACCTTCTGTGTGTAGCAGCCCCTCTAATACTTACCTGAGCCCCATCTTGATCCAGCGATGTTGCACGAGTGCCTCAGCAGTCCAGGACTCTCCCTCTTATTGGCTGAGACACAGCAGCAGTGCCATTGTCAATCAAAGTCAGTGAGCCAATGATGAGAGAGAGGGGGTGGGGCCGAACCGCGGCTCTGTGTCTGAATGGACACACAGAACTGCGTCTCGGCTCGGGTGCCCCTATAGCAAGGTGCATGCTGTGGGGGCATTCAGAAGGAGGGAGGGGCCAGGAGTGCTGGGAAGGGACCCGAGAAGGGGAGGATCTGGGCTGCTCTTTACAAAATCACTATGCACGACAGGGAGATGTCTGTGGGGGACCAAATATAGTGAATGCAGGGTCCTGGGTTTAGTAACACTTTAACTACATAGTTGCCAACAGTCTCTAATTTCCTGGGACATTCCCAGGATTTAGACCTTAGTCCCGGTCTTAAGGTTTCCCGGGAAATGTCCTGGGAAATTGACGTTTTCCCAATTTTTCACAGCCACTAGAGGTCCGCAGCCGGCACTAGCGAATTCTCTCAAGCTCCGTCTCTAGGTTCTTTCCTTCTTGGTCTCCACAAGCTCGCTGGTCTTCTGTAAATGGCGCAGAGATTGAGCAAATCGCCAGGACTCAGTTGGGGACACTGATATAAGTAGGGACTCCTGACTGGGGACACTGATGTAAGGAGGGACTTCTGACTGGAGACACTGATGTAAGAAGGGACTCCTGACTGGGGACACTGTTGTATGGAGGGACTCTTGACTGGGGACACTGATGTAAGGAGGGACTCCTGACTGGGGACATTGATGTAAGGAGGGACTCGACTGGGAACACTGATGTAAGGAGGGTCTCGGCTGGGGACACTGATGTAAGGAGGGACTCGGCTGGGGACACTGATGTAAGGAAGGACTCGGCTGGGGGACACTGATGTAAGGAGGGACTCCACTGGGGACACTGATGTAAGGAGAGACTTCGTTGGGGACACTGTTGTAAGGAGGGACTCCACTCTGGACACTGATGTAAGGAGGGACTCCGCTGGGGACACTGATGTAAGGAGGGACTCCTCTGGGGACACTGATGTAAGGAGTGACTCCTGACTGGGGACACTGATGTAAGGAGGGACACCACTGGGGACACTGATGTAAGGAGGGACTCCACTGGGGATACTGATGTAAGGAGGGACTCCCCTGGGGACACCTGATGTAAGGAGAGACTCCTGAGTGGGGACAATGATGTAAGGAGGGACTCCTGACTGGGGACACTGATGTAAGGAGGAGCTTGGCTGGGGACACTGATGTAAGGAGGGACTCCTGACTGGGGACACTGATGTAAGGAGGGACTTGGCTGGGGACACTGATGTAAGGAGGGACTCCACTGGGGACATTAATGTAAGGATGGACTCCGCTGGGGACACCTGATGTAAGGAGGACTCTGCTGGAGACATCTGATGTGTAAGGAGTGACTCTGCTGGGGACACCTGATGTATGAGGAGGGACTCTGCTGGGGACACTGATGTAAGGAGGGACTACTCTGGGGACACTGATGTAAGGAGGGACTCTGCTGGGGACACTGATGTAAGGGGGGACTCCACTGTGGACACTGATGTAAGGAGGGACTCTGCCGGGGACACTGATGTAAGAAGGGACTCCACTGGGGACACTGATGTAAGGAGGGACTCCTGACTGGGGACAGTGATGTAAGGAGGGACTCCTGATTGGGGACACTGATGTAAGGAGGGACTCGGCTGGGGACACTGACGTAAGGAGGGATTCCACTGGGGACACTGATGTAAGGAGGGACTCCGCTGAGGACACTGATGTAAGGAGGGACTCCGCTAGGGACACTGATGTGAGGAGGGACCCCGTTGGGGACACTGATGTAAGGCGGGACTCCAATGGGGACACTGATGTAAGGAGGGACTCCACTGGGGACATCTGATGTAAGAAGGGACTCCTGACTGGGGACAATGATGTAAGGAGACACTCGACTGGGAACACTGATGTAAGGAGGGACTTGGCTGGGGACACTGATGTAAGGAGGGACTCGGCTGGGGACACTGATGTAAGGAGGGACTCCACTGAGGACACTGATGTAAGGAGGAACTCCGTTGTGGACACTGATGTAAGGAGGGACTCCACTTCGGACACTGATGTAAGGAGGGACTCCGCTGGGGACACTGATGTAAGGAGGGACTCCTCTGGGGACACTGATGTAAGGAGGGACTCCTGACTGGGGACACTGATGTAAGGAGGGACTCGGCAGGGGACACTGATGTAAGGAGGGATTCCACTGGGGACACTGTACAATGTAATATAAGAAATAATGAGCTTAAATCATTCTGATACCATACCAACCATTGTGACGGGATGATTGAAGCGCTAACACCAGGTGTTTGGAGTATCTTTATCTGCTGATTGTTAAACTTTGTGGAATACACATATTGCTATTGTGGTGTAGGATCTGGGCCTGCTGTCCCTCCATCCCTCTTACTTTACTTCCTTCTCTCTCCTTCCCTCCCTATTTCTTTCTCCCTCCATCCCTCGTTCATCTCAGACTTGAACCACACCCCTTTGAGCCATGCCCCCTTTAAGCCACACCCACTTTTTA
The DNA here is from genome assembly GCA_018402905.1 of Glandirana rugosa. NCBI lineage: Eukaryota > Metazoa > Chordata > Amphibia > Anura > Ranidae > Glandirana > Glandirana rugosa. Next base: position 944,944 of record BLSH010039656.1, read on the forward strand.
GCTTAAGCCACAGGCACATTTCACCGCGGCGCGCTTAGCGTGCTGCATTTTTCTGCCTCCAGCTATGACACACCTACAAATTAATGACATGCCCCTAATTATAATAAGACCCCCCTACTGACAAAAAAGTGCCTCTATACATTTTTTGACAATGTTGCCAACTATATGACTACCAATCTTGGACTTACTGCCTTTAAGAATCTTTCTGCCAAACATGAACTATATGGACCCCGTGCTACCTCTGGTGGATTATTTATTAATCATGTACTCTACCTGTAATGAACACTAAGGACTCTCTGCTGTTATTCAGGTATGATTACCCTATGGGCACTAAAGCAACTTGTGCAGAAATTCATCTGAGAAAATGTCTGCTAAAAGCTGTTCCTGTATGTTGTCTTCCTCCCTTAGTACAGTCATCATTAACTGTTTAATGCCTGATCTCAAGTCTCTCTTTATGTGGTGTATTGCATGACGTATCCAAAGAACAGGGCTGGTAACAAAGGTACTGTAGGTTAGAGTAGATACCATTCACTTTAGTCCAGCACATAGTTTGCTGTCTAGTGTAGGCTATATTGCCATTGATAGGAACAACCATATATGTATCATAGCTAAAAAGAGAAATATGGGGTTTGGGGTTTTTTCCTGATTTATACTTACCTAGGTGGATGCAGCATCAGTCCAAAGCTGCATCTGTCCCCTGGCGCCTCTACACCGAGAACCGAGCGATTGAACACCACCGATCACTCAGTTCTGACAGTTCCCTGAGCAGAGAGCTGCTGACTGTCAATCAGCAGCTCTCCGCTCTGCTCCCTCCTCACTCACTGGAGCGCTGAGCTGTGGAGGGGCAGCTCACTGAGAGGCGGAGCAGGGTGTCAATCCAGGCACCTGGCGGATCCTGACTACCACTGTTGCGATGACGCGGTGCCTGGACTGACAAGTCCCACAAGCAGTACCTCTCACATGACCATTCTGTTCAGCAGTTTCAGCACTAGAGGGGAACCTCCGCAACATTAATAAACATAAAATGTCCTCATGCTAAAGGAGCACTATATGACTCCTGGCTACATTCTCCCCCCATTTTAAATATTTGGTCCCCAAACATACATATATGTATAAACGTAAAGCTACTTTAAATTAACTCTCAGCAAATTCAACAAATATTGACAGACTTCAGGGTTTTGCTGGAACCACCTGTACACATTTTCAGTAAGTTCATAATCAGTTTTCGGACAGGCCAGGGCAATAGCCATGTCCCACCCAGTAGTGTCAGAGGCCATGGGGAAAACACTCTCAGATTGACCAGTCATAACCTGGAACAGAACCAGCTCTCTGAATGGTAGGGATTAGTCTATCAGAACTTTCTCCAAGCGTATCATAAGTCAGTCTTCGAGGTGGGTGGAAGACAAAGACGAATAGGAGAACTAAGGCTCACTTGGTGATTATTCGATGATGAAGGAACTGCATCAACTGCTGATTCAGGATGATTAATGGTCTCCGAGCAAGAGTCAGAAGGGTTTCTCTTCTCTAGTGTATTTGGAAGAATGTCTGATTGACCAAAATCTTCATTTGGATGAGTCTCCAAGGTACTCCCTTCCACAGGATCTTCTCAAGCAGGTGTATGAGCTTCCAGAATACAACCCATTCCATTCTGCAAGTTAGGGTTGAGATCTTCATTTACTTCCTCATTGTTTATAGGTCCAGGAATACAGTCTTCTGTAAAACTAATTAAATCTTGTGATTCCCGCACATCAGAGGATATACCATCAAGTTAATTTTCCACTTCCACCCTTGAACAGGGGGATTTGCTCAATGGGACAGAACAACTCTTCTTAGGTACTGGTCTAATCTTTGAATCTGTGAATGTAGATTTATCTGAAGGTGGTGAAGGGATAATTCTCTGCAGCTTAGAAAACTTCATATGCTTGCTTACTTCAGGGGAAGATGTGGGCCTATAACCCCCAGACCGAGCTTCTGGACCAGAATCTTTAACAGGGTCCCACAACCAAGATGGTATTACTTCATCGTCTTCACTGTCCTCCTCAACTGGTTTATACGTTTTAGCTGTAAATTTCCCTCGAGGTCTTGTTTTAGGAGGGTTTACATTCTCCAGAGAAACATCTAGGACAGAATGCATCCTAACAGCATTAGAAAGAAGAAGCAAATTATCTCAATCCCACATCTTTAAAGGACCATCTTGACCCTCAAGTCTAATTTGGCACATGGGTAATCAGTGACTGCTTCCAGTTTCTTTGGGTCAGTTGCCACTTCATCAGCCAACACAACATGTCCCAGAAAAGTGACTGAAGAGCGGTAAAATTTGTATTTCTCCAATGATAACTACAACCCTTCCTCATGGAGCCTCTCGAAGACCTTTTCCAGTCGTGCCTCATGCTCTTCCAGGGTTTTCCCGAACACAATGATGTCATTGAGATACACCAACATTTCTACCAAATTCATATTTCCCAAGGTTCGCTCCATTAATCTCTAAAAGGTTGCTAGGGCTCCAGTCACTTATTGCGGCATCCGGTTAAATAAAAAAAAAACCCAGAGGACAAATGAAAGCCGTCTTCTCCTTATCCTCGGCACACATAGGTATCTGATAGTACCCACTCTTCATATCCAGCACGCTGAACCACTTGACTCCTGCCAGGCACTGTAAGGCGTCTTTAATTCTCAGAGTTGTGTATTGATCGGGGATGGTTCTTCTATTGAGAGTTTGGTCATTTATACACATCCTCAGCGTTCCGTTCTTCTTCTGAACCACCATGATTGGAGAGGCATATGGACTCCTGGATTCCTGAATTACTCCAGACCTCTTTAACTCAGCTAACTGTTCACTCAAATCTTCCAGCTCACTGAGAGGAATCCTCTGAGCTCTTTCCTGAAACGTTTTTTTCCTCCTGCAATCCGATCCTATGATGAGCGCTCTTTGCGCACCCCACATCAAAATCATCCTTAGCAAAGATCTCCCTCCATCATCGTAGCTGAGCCTTCATTCTTTCTCTCCATTCAGCAGGTAAACCAACCGCACACTCTTCCATCTCTTTCCTTAAATTGTTCATACCTTCCTCTCCTTGATCTTCTTCAGGTGACATCTAACAGTGGCTGCACTCACCTGGCCTACAGACATTCTTGCCTTCAGAGTCACATGATGGTCTGCAAATTAATAGGCACTTTGTTCTGATTCCTTAACAGAGCTTTTGTGGGTCTCAGGAATCATGGCCAACCCTGCAGCTTCAGTCTGAGCATCTGTTTCCAGTGCTACAAATGGCCCAGAATGATCCCAAGTCAGCTTCACAGTAGCATTCAAACAGGTGACTGAAGTTTCCCTCATATCCAATTTCCACAGGCAGCCTACTCCTTGGGCTGGGGCTTTCTTTTCCTAAATCACTTGCTGACAAGCTTGGTATAAACTAGGATGAATCTATTTGTGTATGGCTCCATTTTCTCCTACTACCCTTTCCAACAGTCTTCGGACGAAATCAGTGTTAGTCCCAATAATCATAGGGTTTTTCTCGGCTCCTGCCAGCCTAGGACACACCACAGCTAGAGTGTCGAAGGTTTCCACCCTACCAGTGGCAGCTGGTCCAAAGAAAATTCTGATAGGGATGCATCCATCATAGGGGAATTTATTGGTCCCCAAATTTCTAGTTCTTCCAACCGGTTTAATGGTATGTGCTGGAGATACTAATTGTAGAAGTCTCTATAAAGAAGGGTAACCTGCGCTCCAGTATGTAACAGGGCCCAGGTATAGATACCTTCCACAAAAACAATGGGAGAGGGCCCTACCAGCTTTCCTGGGAGAGTAGTTTTCTTTAAAACACTTGAATTCCTTATTAGCCCACTTTGTGAAGATATAACTCTGGCTCCAGAAACCAACTCAGTATTAACTCTCTGTGCCTGGCACTCAGACCCCGTTGATGGTTTAGACCAGTGTTTCTCAACCTTTTTGACTTCGGGGAACCCTTGGCAAAAAGTTTAAGATCTCGGGGAACCCCTGAAAAAAAATTCAGATCTACAGCTCACAGAACATTGGATCTGATCAGCGAGCTGTAGATCTAACAGCAATAAGAAACCATATCAAATAATAGAATAAATATTGTAAAAAAACACTTCCCCCCTTCACAGCAGGTGTCCCACACAGAGCCCCCTTCACAGCAGGTGTTCCACATAGAGCCCCCTTCACAGCAGGTGTCCCACACTGAGCCCCCTTCACAGCAGGTGTCCCACGCAGAGCCACCTTCACAGCAGATGTTCCACACAGAGCCCCCTTCACAGTAGGTGTCCCACACAGAGCCCCCTTCACAGCAGGTTACCCACACAAAGCCACCTTCACAGCAGGTGTCCCACACAGAGCCTCCTTCACAGTAGGCATTCAATTTAGAGTCCTCTTCACAGTAGTTGTCCCATTTAGAGCCCCCTTCGTAGTAGTTGTCCCATTTAGAGCACCTTCACAGTAGTTGCCACATTTAGAGTCCCCTTCACAGTAGTTGTCTCATTTAGAGCTCCTTCACAGTAGGTGTCACATTTAGAGTCCCCTTCACAGTAGTTGTCCCATTTAGAGTTCCTTCACAATAGGTGTCCTATCTAGAGCCCCCTTCACAGTAGCTGTCCCATTTAGAGTCCCCTTCACAGTAGGTGTCCCATTTAGAGTCCCCTTCACAGTAGTTGCCCCATTTAGAGTCCCCTTCACAGTAGTTGTCCCATTTAGAGCCCCCTTCACAGTATGTGTCCCATTTAGAGCTCCCTTCACAATAGTTGTCCCATTTAGAGCTCCTTCACAGTAGTTGTCCCATTTAAAGCCCCCTTCACAGTAGATGTCCCATTTAGAGTCCCCTTCACAGTAGGTGTCCCATTTAGATTCCTCTTCAAAGTAGTTGTCCCATTTAGAGTCCCCTTCACAGTAGTTGTCCCATTTAGTGTCCCCTTCACAGTAGTTGTCCCATTTAGAGCTCCCTGGCAGTAGTTGTCCCATTTAGAGCTCCCTGACAATAGTTGTCCCATTTAGAGCTCCCTGACAATAGTTGTCCCATTTAGAGTCCCCTTCACAGTAGTTGTCCCATTTAGAGTCCCCTTCACAGTAGTTGTCCCATTTAGAGCTCCCTGGCAGTAGTTGTCCCATTTAGAGCTCCTTGACAATAGTTGTCCCATTTAGAGTCCCCTTCACAGTAGTTGTCCCATTTAGAGCTCCCTGGCAGTAGTTGTCCCATTTAGAGCTCCCTGACAGTAGTTGTCCCATTTAGAGCTCCCTGACAATAGTTGTCCCATTTAGAGTCCCCTTCATAGTAGGTGTCCCATTTAGAGTCCCCTTCACAGTATGTGTCCCACTCAGCCATGTGCTCCAATGGCTCTCTGTCCCTCCTGCACTTTGCACTGCCACAACAATAAGACTCTTATAGCTGTGGTAATGTAGAGCGCAGGGGAATCAGAGAGCCATCGGAGCACATTGCACAGTGCTGGGAGGAGGCAGAGAGCTGCTGACCTTTGGATTGAGTCTTGTGTTCCTTCCCAGTCAGCGCCGCCATAGAAGACCTCCTCCTTCTTCCTGCTCTCTGCACGCTTTCTCTGTTCTGCCCCCTGACCTGAGCTGGAACTACAGAGATACCATCGGGTATCAATGCGCGCTGACACTGACTGAGTGTCAGCGCGCATTAAGGATGAGATTGGCGGTATACATCCGCCATAATCCCGCGGAACCCCTGGGGACCTCCCGCGGAACCCAAGGGTTCCGCGGAACCCCGGTTGAGAAACACTGGTTTAGACTCTCTCTCCTTCTTAGGACTTTTCTTCTTTGGACTTGTCCTGCTCTTGCTTGGCTTTTTGGAGCTCGGGCTCTTCGGGTTCTCAGTTGGCTCCTTCACTGAGACCCTCAATAGTTTCCCGCCTTCTGAGTTTTCAAAATCTGTGTAATACCTTCAATAAGGCACTGCCTCCTGAAATGACCCAGCTTCCTTCACTTAAAACATTTCCTCATCTCAGTTCTGTCGGCCTGTATAGTAACTTGAGCTTCCATAACTCTGGACAAGGTTTACTGCAATTGTTAATTCCAAAGTTAGGTACCTGTATAACTGTGTCTACTAATCCCTGGGATAGAGCACAAATAGGCAAGCTTGATTAAACTTTAGAAGAAAGCCTTTGTAGCGATTGCTGACTCCAGGATATACTATCTGTTAAAGGTGGGCCCGTGCACAGGTTATTGTATTCCACTAGGAAAGCTGAGTTTGTACTAACAGAAGAGATATAGAAACAACTGAGTATATTCAGGGGGTAGGCTTCCGTCTGCTCACCACACCGATCAGTTGATCACAGAAAGCGGCCCGGCTGTTCAGGCTGTGCTGATAACACTGGAACTGATGGTATCTGCCTGCTCTTTGCTTTGGGGAAAATGGCTTCCACTGCTCTCCCTGCAGTTCTCTCCAGATCGACCGCCACTCATTCTGCAGATGTTGCTAAATCTGGAACAAACTCAGGTGCTGGTATGCTGGTTCCACTGGTCACTCACTGGAACTAGGCAACACTGCAGCTCACTGGGGTACAGTGTAAAGTCAGCCTGCTGGATTACTTGTCTTAGGCCGCAGGCCACAATCCTGCTGAAAAACACATATGTCTCCCCTGGTCGATCATGCCGTCCAAAGAGACTGGAGCCGACTCCTCCCCCCACTTAAATAGGTTCTCCCACAAAGCACCATTCTTTCAAAGAGCTTTTCCTGCAGTACAGAATCCTGGGAAATGGAGTCCTTCCACTGCAGTGTTCAAGGGCAAATTTCCTCTGTAGCGCTACAAGTCCCACAAGCAGTACCTCTCACATGACCATTCTGTTCAGCAGTTTCAGCACTAGAGGGGTGTGATGAACATGGGTATCAGATCGCTGCCCTCCTCACCGACGGGCAACCGAGGACCGCCTTGATCTAACACCGCGCTTGTCACGAACGTAACAATGCCACTCTCAACTGCTTTCAGCACAAAGATTTCCCAGTTTGCGGGACCACCGTGTAAATGCCAGCCGCCTGAGAGCAATTTTTACCGGGCTAACTCAAACAATTAACCCTTTCTTTGCCACCACTAACATTTTTTCTGGATCTGGAGTGTTAGGTCTCCAACAATTTAGCAATACCAATGATTTTAGAATAATCACCTGTAACACACGCTGTCACCACAGACAGGTATATTCAGATGTGTTATTTAAAACGCAGTAGCTCTCTTCAAAGGAACAGATTTGTAATAGTTGCATTAAGAGCTTTAGGGACAAGGTTAACACTTTTCAGAATAAGGTTTAATAATGAAAAGGTCAAGTGTAAGGTGCAGTGAAATATTTACAGAAGAATAAAAAGAAGGTTACAAAGCAATGGGACAAAATTACAGCAGCAAGGAAACAGAATGAAACAATACTTGCTTTTGAAATGTCCGTGGCTAATCAGTGTTTCTAAGATGATTCCCTGGTTCTCTGAAGTGGGTTCGTTGATGGAAATTGAGAACTGGAAATTGGTCTTAGCAGTCCCTTTTTCTCTGGTTGACAAGGGGTGGGGCCGTATGCCCCTGACCACTGACATGAGTGGGCGGATTCTTAGACTGACTGTCCAGGGCGGGCCTTGAAATACAATCTTCCCTAATTCACCAGTTCTGTATGAAAAATCATATTTCGTGATTGGGCCCAGCAAATCTCACATTAAGAAATTCGATCTCAGCATATACAGGGCTTTACATTAAGTCCAAGCTCAACGGGTTTGGCACCTTCCGGGACCCTGGGAAGGGAACACACTAGTTCCGCCTCTCCATATGTTCAAAGGGGGTGACGTTTACACTTGAATAATTCGGTCTGAAATTCTACATTCAAATATGTACGTTTTATCGCTATGTCATGTTCCTAACTGAAGTTATGAACTGTATGAATTTTCTCTACCTTTTCATGTTGAGTTTAGGGTTATTGAAAGGTCCCAGCTGGCTGCAGAGAATTATAGCCCTCTCCCTTATCTGAACCTCATGGATTGTCCTTGGAGAGATCTGATTTAGGGATTTACAATTGGGCTTGCAAAAACATTTCCCCAAACTCCTTGGCGCCTGTTCAAGGGGCCCAGAAATTCCTAAGTTGTTGGGGGGGGGGGGATGAGTTTTGTCCTATGTTCAAACTGTAATGGCTGACCATCACAAAATGGCTGTGAGGTTTGTGTGTCCCTGTCTGTGATATCATCACAAGGGGAACCTCCACAACATTAACCTCCTCCCACCCGCACCATAGCCGAATGACGGCTACAGCGCGGCTCTAAAATGCCGGGAGGACGTCAATAGACGTCCTCCCATTTGGCTTGTGCTGGGCATGCTCCCGGTGGCGCGAGCGGCAAGGCGCCGCTCGCTCCCGCGGGAGCGTGCCCGCGGGTCGGGCGGACCCGATGTCCGCCGGAGACCCGCAATCTCCTTTCAGAGAGGAGGAACGGGGAACCGCCGAAGTAAACACGGCGGTTCCCCGTTCTGTGAATGGGACATGACAGATCAACTGATCCCTGTCACTGGGATCAGTTAGATCTGTTATGTCCCGACCAGCCCCGCCCCCCCACAGTTAGAACACACCCAGGGAACATTGTTAACCCCTTCACTGCCCCCTGCTGGTTAACCCCTTCACTGCCAATGACATTTACACAGTAATCAGTGGACATTTAAATTTCTGATCGCTGTATAAATGTTATTGGTCCCAAAAAAGTGTCAAAAACGTCCGACATGTCCGCCCCGATAT
>BLSH010039656.1:966387-980431 GCA_018402905.1 Glandirana rugosa
GAGATACTGGGGTCCAGCAGCTCGATGCTGGGAGTTTCAACTAGTAAAAAAAACATCACTCACATGTCGAACATACTGTCACATTTAAACGACAGGGGAGTTTTATTTACTTGTGTGTCGGTAATTACAGATTTGGCGACCGTTGTTTTCACTCATGTGGGGATTCACTCTTACAGGTATAACCCCGGTTACACAGTTATAAAACACACTGGTGGTAATAAAAGGTTGTGACGGAATTGGGAGAACCCGTACCTCAAGTGGTCTCGTAGTGTCCAACGGTGACCTCAGGAGAAGGTGAGGAGGTACTACTGTAGTGCCTCGACCACCTACAATCTCCATTTATTTTGAGGGGACAGCAAATTTACACTGTCATACAAGCTGTACACTCACTACAAAAAAAATGATCAACTTTGAGGGTCGTAGCTCGACGACCTGGGGTCATAGAGACCTGAAATTTGGTAGGTAGGTAGCTGAAATCCTACCCAACCATCCTATCATCTATAGTTCCGGAGATACGCGGTTCCTTGCGCAGCCTGTCAGAAGCTATGTACAGAGCGGCCAGTTTAAATACAAGCTGATACACTGAGTTTGCAGCAGACTGAGAGGATGAGCTCACAGTGCCTCTCCTCACTTCTTGTCAGAGGCACTGAGTTCAATGGACAGCTTGGAGCCTTATCCAATGGTAAAACACCATTGGCCCAAGCTGTCCAATAAAAATTCTGCAGTGGAGGCACGCCTCGTTGCAGTGTCATAGAAGGGGCATGTGTCTAAAGAAAAATACTCCCTTCCAGCTCAGCGCTCTTAACTACAAGAAAATACATGGGTTTATGTGTATAAGATTTACCCATAATCCTGTGTTTTTCTCACAGAGGGAGAATGAGAATCTGCTGCTGCTGAAAAGGTACAAGCTAAATCATATATTATTATGCTATATGTGATAAGATAATCATTTATTATGTATCTATTTACTGTGAAATTACTGGTTTGATGTTATAACTTCATCTTCAGTAATTTGTCCATTAAGCCACCTGCTTGAGCACAGTTTTTGAAAATATAGTAAATTACCTTAAAAATAATATATAATAATTATTTGTATATTACTTACAGTAATTAAGCCCTTGCCACCCAGGCCAATTCTGACACTTCTCTCCTACATGTAAAAATCATAATTTATTTTCTAGAAAATTACTAAGCACCCCCAAACATTTTATATATTGGTTTAGCAGACACTCTAGGGAATAAAATGGTAGCCTTGTAACTTTTTAAGTTACACAGTATTTACACAGCAATTTTTCAAACATGTTTTTTTTTGGACAGAAACTTTTACATGAATAAAAAAAGCAGTAACCTTAGCCCCTTTTTTATTTGTATAATGTGAAAGATGATGTTACGCCGAGTAAATAGGTACCTAACATGTCACGCTTTAAAATTGCACACACTTGTGGAATGGCGCCAAAATTCAGTACTTAAGAATCTCCATAGACAACGCTTTAAAATTTTTTAGAGGTTACATGTTTAGAGTTGCAGAGGAGGTCTGTGTGTATCTGGCTCTGATACTAGCCAGTGCCTCACCAGCCACTGACCGCACTGCACATCCCTGACTTAGCATGGATCTGCCTTTCACTAATGTTGAACTTGATGTTTTTGGTCCCTTGTCTGTCACCACCAGGTACACCAGAGGGGGACATTCAAACAGTAAAGGATGGGCAGTCATATTCACCTGCATGTCTATCCCAGCTGTCCATATTGAAGTGATTGAATCAATGGACACTTCAAGTGTCATCAATGCTCTTAGACGTTTTCATTGCAATCAGAGGCCCAGTGAAACTCATTTGCTCTGACAGAAGTTCTAACTTTGTAGGAGCAGCAAAGAAACTGCAAATTCCTTCCAACTTGGATACTTTCAGTGTAGAAAGATACTTGAGTAAGCAAGGCTGCACATGGACTTTCAACCCACCTCACTCTTCTCACATGGGAGGTGTTTGGGAAAGGATGATAGGCATAGCCCGCAGAATTCTGGAATTCATCTTTTTGCAAGTAGGAACTGCAAGGCTTACCCATGAATACCTAGTGACCTTTATGGCAGAGGTCACAGCCATCATTAATGCCAGACCTTTGACATCAATTTCAAGTGAATCTAAGGATCCAGGGATTCTCACACCTGCTGTTACTCAAAAGACTGGTCTTGCTGGTGCTCCAGCTGGAGAGTTTTGTGAAAAGAACCTTTATAATCGTCAGTGGAGACAAGTAAAAACCCTTGCCAATACCTTCTGGAGTTGGTGGAGGAAACAATATATCTCCACTCATCAACCAAGGAGAAAGTGGCACCTTGAAAACCTAATCTCAAACCTGGTGATGTTGTGCTCATGAGAGATTGTCAGACACAAAGAAATGAGTGACCTTTAGGTGTGGTAACCAGAGTATTGCCAAGTGAGGACAAGCATGTCCGTAAAGTTGAAGTCAAGATCTTCCAGCAGAATGAGGCCAAAGTATTCCTAAGACCAGTGGCCGAACATGTTCTGTTGCTTTCTGAAGACTCTGTTAGTGACGTCACGTGACGTCAGACGGGGAGTGTTCTGCCCACCGGGCTCCTACTCAGTTTACTTGTGTTTATGATGCTAAAATCACATGTTGGACTTTCTTGAATTACACCAAGATAGTTATATGCAGAGCGAGGGCGCCACCTACTGTTTCCTTTCTGGTATAGCTTAGTCACATATTGTATTCTTTAGAATGTGTTAATAAAGTTGTTAGGAACCAGTGCATTCTGGGAGAATTCTCAAGGGGAAGTGAGTCAGCCACCATTTTAGTATCTACAGCAAAACAGGAAGGCATGTTTTGTTCATCTTTCGCCATCACCCATCGGCGAGCTTAAAAAGTGAGTTCTTATTATCCTATTCTGTGTTATAGAGCATTGTTTCTTTATTATATGCTATATTGTACTGATTGATGTTTATTTTATCTATTTGTAGTTTCACTTGGCTTGTTCTAATAAATCCAAGATCAAAGAAATATGGTATCTGAAGTTTATGGAGCAAGAAGGTTTAGCTCTCTGTCCTAGAGACAGAACACTGAAAGCATCTCCGGCCAGTGGGTAGACTTACACGACCCCTATTATTATGTATGAAACAGCAGATAGAAGCATTCTACCTGGTTGTTTAACTTTGTATGAAGTATGCCTTATTCTGCGTTAGTAACACGTTTTTAAGATTTTTACCTTTTGTGACCAGTTGCCTTCGTACAAACATGGCTCAATGGCGTGCCATAGAAAACAAGGAGAAGTGAGGGTGAAGAATGTAAGAGGGGGTTTGTGTCCCTTTTAGGATGGTCTTCATCCTGTTTCCAGTCAGTCTAGGCTGGACTTCAAAAGGAAGATGCTTATGAAGAAAGCATGGAGCTGATAGTGTGGGGGTGCCCACAAAGAGCAGGACCATGGAACACTCCATTAGGTACATGGTAAGAGAGCCATGTGTTTCCTCCCTGAAGGTCACAGTTTGAGCCTGGTTCAGCTAAGCAGGAGGAATGTACTGTAAGAGTAGTTTTTGGCAAAGACCCAGAATAATAAATCATTAAGAAATGCAAGTTCCTTAACTATACATTCTGTTAATGGATGAACTGGGATGTGTATATTGCCCAATATGGCTTTGAGGGTTCTTCTACCCTAGTGGGCCTGAAATGAGGGCAGGTGTCTGGTGTCTTTTCCTGTGAGCCTTTTGCCAAAACACAGAGCAAGGAGAATTTCTCTGCTGTCCTGTTCTCTGCTGAGATGTAAGTGAAGGAAGCAATGTGCCCGTTGAGTATCAATATTAATATGGTAGAACTGGCTTAGCCACCAAAGGACTGTAAGGTTCTAATTACGGTACCTTTGAGCAATCTGGCAGGCCTTGTGGTCAAAGGATGGTGATGAAGTCCCCATTGTAATTTTTCGTTACTGTTACTGCCACATATTATCACAATTGACCATTTTTTGCTCACATATAACAGCTGCTCCTTTGAAATCCAGGTGTCATCTGGAATGACCTTTTTCGACTCTGTATTTTCAAGACAGTACTCTTTCTTTAGTTTAGAGGAACATATTCCTATCATTAAATCCCCTGCAGACCTACGGAGCCCTACGTGTGCCCCTATTAGACCATTGCTCCTATTTCATCATGGCACCCACCCCAATTTAAGTCTCACCAATTTTGAAAAGTTCTCTGTAACGCTAGTCTTCTGTTGGTGACTGGAATAGATGGACAGCTAGGGAGAGAGTCAGAGCACTGACCTCCCTTGCTAACGGAGGACCTGTTACCTAACCGGGTACCACACCAAATTGTTTACTGTAGCTGACGTACTCTTCGGTTACCAAATAAAACGATCTCCTCTTCTTGCCTTGCGAGCTAACCTTTTGTAGTGGTATTACACATACCCAGTGGTGCTTTTAGTCCATAATTGGAAGAGCTTGTGTAGAGGTGTCCATAGTCACAGTGATCCCGATGAGTCGGTACTTCAGGCTCGGTTCACATATATGTGTATCATATGCGTTTTGAACTGTATCTGATTAACATAACATGTGAACCATGGAGCCGGCACACATATATGCGGGCTGTTTATGGTGCAATTTAAAAAAGGGTCCTGTGCGTGCCAATTTCGCACCTGAATCACCCCTGAACTGCTGAATGGAAACCACATCGCACTCTGCACATAAATCAGCCCTGCATATATGTGAACCCAGCCTCAATGGTGGACCACAGGTCCCAGCACAATTCTGCAAAGTTCCTGTTCTTGTGCCCGCTTTCTAGCCCCCCTGGGACTCAAACCTCTTCTCCTTTATATTAGTTAGGAGAAGAGTCTGGACCCCAGAAAAAGTCTGGTGCAAACATGACTGGGGAAGGCAGCAAGAAATATTAATCCATTCCCCCTGACCTGGGCAACCAAATAACTAACCAAACACACAGCACAGCAAGCAACCTGCCTACACATCCTCCTCCTGTATCCTTAAGTGGTTGGGTGGTTTTCTTTAACCCAGTGAACATTAGGGTAGAGGCAGCCAGGCCTGATGATTTCAACCCTATCCATATAGGTGTGCCGGCTGACACTGTAGTCTTTATAGACGCATACCTCCAAAGTTTTGGAGATGGGAGCGAGGGACGCCTATTAGCAAACGTATGTAGGCATAGGACACATCCCATGCCACGTCCCCGTTTATAAAAGGATGATTTTAAATCAGACTGGTGTTTATTGACCGAAACATATACAAAAGGCAGTACAAAATAGGAAAAATAAAGTTTTTGAACAAATCTTATGCCAATTACAGTTGCTCTTGTCTATTTGGTTACAGCATAGGATTTACATAAATTCAGATTGTGAACAATACATTAAGTAGGATAGAAATTACCATCATAACCGTTCTGCTCTCTTGTAAGGATTAAATACTTCTATTCGGCGATACCTACGTATTCGCCCGCATGGAAGAGACCAACAGACATGAGAATGAAGTTTAAATCAATGTTACAGACCTCTAATAGACCAATACTTATATGTCAACCTCGCTCCTTCCCTTCCCTGTTTGCAACCGGGTCTCCCCCACAGTTTTTAGTTCCATAAAAGGATGATTAGTTAAACCCACAAGTGCATTTTGTACCAATACTATTCCTTTATACTGGCTTTTGAAGTTTACAAATGCAACAGTTTAGAAATTCGGTGAAAGGTTTAGCTCTGGTAATCACTTTTTGAAAGATAAAAAGTGCATTTTATATATGTAGCACCCTCTAGTGTGCTACTAGTGTTAGTGTAGGTACATTTAAAGTTATGACTCATAGTAAGTTATGTGAGTCTGAAATTGGGTCAGGCTGGATTGCTTCACAGATGCAGGTCACTGGTCAGAGACTGTCACATGTAGCAAGCTTTCAAAGGACAGTGCTGTGCTTAACCCTTTGATCCCTTGACCTGGGAGATCTTCAAAGCAGCCAGGTGGGCTGGTCAACATGCAGCCAGGAGGGCTTGTAGTACAGGCAGGCGGTGGAGCTTGGAGCAGTTCTGCATGCAGTTTTGCAACATTTTGTGCTATTCTATAAGGCCCCTTTCGCACTTGTGTTGCTCTTCCTACAACTTTGGACATCAGCGTCACATGACAAGTCGTACCCCATGATTCCCAATGATAACCATTTATATCTGTGCGACTTCAAGTCGCACCGACTTCAAAGTAATCCCTGTACTACTTTGGTCCGACTTTGATGCGAGCTGAGGTCCTTAGACCTCAAGTTTACACAGTCATTCCCTGAAATCGCATCAAAATTGTGCCTACAAAATCACAACAAATTTTAAAACTTTAAAGTCGCGGCAGGGTGAAAGGGGCCTAAAGGGGCCTAAGAGCTCCTGATCTGTAAGGGACTTTGCCACTGATCCAAAGAGACTGGGTGTTTCTAGCAAGGAGAGCAGCCCAGGATCTTTTCTCTGTACATAGGGAGGAAGTTGTCCCCATCTGTTTTTTCAGTCAAGTTGATCATCCCATAACCCCTCTACCCCATCCAAATAGTTATCCCTACATAAAAACAACAAAAACAAGCCCATGGACTGATTTATTGTGTAGAAGCGGTGGCATGTGCAGTTCTGCAGCCAGGGGCAAGGGCGTTTTTTGCAGGCACGTTTCTGCTGTTAGGGGGACTAAGATGAAACTGAGCCACAAGCCTCAATAATATGTATCTACGATATGACCTCTATATGTGCAAAACTAATTCATAAAAAGGGGAAAGCTGCTGCGCTACTTTTGCTAATTATCAAAAATCACATTAGCAATAAGAAATGGACAGCGCTAATCTCTTTAAACCTTTCTTAGTATACTAACATCTCCCAATACACAAATACAATCATCTCCCAATGTGCAGGATGTTCAAAAAAATATACAATAATACTAATATTATTACTAAATTCATGTAAATGAAAGTGCTAGCGCAATATACTGTGCAAACCATGATCTTCACATAAATGTGCAAGTTCCAAAAAAATGTCCTTATAAAAAGTCCTTATATTTCATGCAAAGGAAAAGGAAAAGTAAAAAGTCCCAAAAACAGTTGTTAATGTGCTCTTAAATTGAATACATACAGTCCTATGCGTTTTGTCATCGACGTCTTCAAGGAGCGGAAGGAGCTTACTCTCCTTGAAGATGTTGATGACGAAACGCGTAGGAGGGGTCAGGAACCTGACGTCAACACAAAGCACGCCAATATCATGCTCGCGGCTCAGAGCGCCGGCCATAGGCGGTTTGGCTATTAGATTAAGCTGTATGTACTCGTGTCTGTGGAGTCACCTTGATATGTGAGTGGCTTTTTTACATTTTAAATCAAAGAAAATTTTAGATGATTTTACACTACGGGAGTTTCCTCTTTCTTATCTTCTTCCTCCATGTGATTGTGGAATATGTGGGAGTACCTACTGTTTAATTACTTCTTGGAGTGGAATCAGCAGCTGTGGAGTTGGTTTGGTTGAATGCACAGTAGCTGAGCTGGTTTATAATTTTACCAGCAACTGGCTCTGGTGAGTTTACCTAGTAATATTGGTGAAGGATCACACTGGCTGGTTGATGTACACCTGAAAAGATTTCTGAAGAGTTACATCATGTTTAGCCCAGGTTCACATTGGTGCGCGAATGAAATGGTGTGAGTTCAGCTAAACTCGCAGCATTTCATTTCCGCGTGTCAGTCCCGATTTCAGGTACGATTTCAGAGACATCTGTGCCTGTTGCTGCACAGATGTCAATGGAAATCACACCTGAAATTACCAAAAGTAGTACAGAAACTACTTTTGGAAACTGGTGCGGCGCCGCAAATGCAGCGTTGCACCAATTAAGACGGTGCCATTGTCGGCAATTGCCACTGATTTGGCATGCGATTTGCCAAAATGCACCAATGTGAATCAGGGCTCAAAAGCACATTAGCAATGATCTTTGGGACGTTTTACTTTTTTCCTTGCATGAAATATATGGACTTTAGTTTTATGCACATTGTTTTGGTACTTGATACGCCCTGTGTGAACGAGGCCTAAGTGTTCATTTTCTAATATTTATGCATCCAGTGCATCCGGAAAGTATTCACAGCACTTCACTTTTTCCACATTTTGTTATGTTACAGTCTTATTCCAAAACTGATTAAATTCATTATTGTCCTCAAAATTCTACAAACAGTACCCCACAAAGACAACGTGAAAGAAATTTGTTTGGCATCTTTGCAAATGTATTAAAAATAAAAAAGGAAAAAGATCCCATGTACATACGTATTCACAGCCTTTGCTCAATACTTTGGTGAAGCACCTTTGCCACCAATTACAGCCTCAAATTTTTTTGAGTATGATGCTACAAGCTTGGCACACCTATTTTTGGGCAGTTTCTCCCATTCTTCTTTGCAGGACCTCTCAAGCTCCATCAGGTATGGAGAGAGTCTGTGCACAGCCATTTTCAGATCTCTCCAGTGATGTTCAATCGGGTTCAAGTCTGGGCTCTGGCTGGGCCACTCAAGGACATTCACAGAGTGGTCTCCTAACCACTCCTTTGTTATCTTGGCTGTGTGCTTAGGGTCATTGTCCTGTTGGAAGATGAACCTTTGCCCCAATCTGAGGTCCAGAGCGGCCTGGAGCAGGTTTTTATCAAGGATGTCTCTGTACATTGCTGCAATCATCTTTCCCTTAATCATGTTTAGTCTCCCAATTCCTGCCACTGAAAAACATCCCCACAGCATGATGCAGCCACCACCATGCTTCACTGTAGGGATGGCTTTGACCGGGTGATGAGCAGTGCCTGGTTTCCTCCAGGCATGGCCCTTGCCATTCAGGCCAAAGAGTTCAATCTTTGTTTCATCAAACCAGAGAATTTTGTTTCTCATGGTCTGAGAGTCCTCCAGGTGCCTTTTGGCAAACTCCAGACAGGCTGTCATGTGCCTTTTACTGAGGAGTGGCTTCTGTCTGGCCGCTCTACCATACAGGCCTGATTATTGGAGTGCTGCAGAAATGGTTGTTCTTCTGGAAGGTTCTCCTCTCTCCACAGAGAAACACCCAGGAGCACTGTCACCATCGGGTTCTTGGTCACTTCCCTGACTAAGGCCTTTCTCAGTTTGGCCAGACGGCCCACTCTTGGAAGAGTCCTGGTGGTTCCAAA
Organism: Glandirana rugosa; assembly: GCA_018402905.1. NCBI lineage: Eukaryota > Metazoa > Chordata > Amphibia > Anura > Ranidae > Glandirana > Glandirana rugosa. The sequence continues at coordinate 975,515 of BLSH010039656.1, forward strand.
CTTCTTCCATTTATGAATGATGGAGGCAGGGGAGGGCTGGCAGCCTTAGGCCTGGGGGGCAAGTCCAGTCAAGTGGCCTATTGAACCACCGAATCAGCTCACCATCCATGCCCACCTGGTTTTAGAATGGATACTGATGTTATGAAGCAAGACAAATACGATACGTGGTAACATAATTTAATGTTAATAGCAACAAAGGAGCTTTAACAAAAATAATGCATCAATGCAGCCTCACAAGTGCACATCAATGCAGCCTCACCACCCACCAATGCAGCCTCACCAGTGCCCATCAATGCAGCCTCACCACCCATCAATGCAGCCTCACCAGTGCCCACCAATGCAGCCTCACCAGTGCCCATCAAGGCAGCCTCATCAGTGCCCCCCCTTTGCCTGCAGTTAGTTGGTGGCTGCGCCCCTGGCCCCTACTTCCTTTCTCCACAAGAAGAAAAAGTGTGAGCGGCAGCGGCCATCGGCCATTTTGAATGTAAGTTAGGATGGCCTGGGGGGCAATTGCTACCCTGTCCCCTGGCCCAGCTCTCCACTGGATGGAGGCCACTGTGCTAGTTGAGACCTTCAATGCTGCAGACATTTTTCTGTACCCTTCCCCACATCTGTGCTTCCATACAATCCTATCTCGGAGGTCTACAGACAATTCCGTGGACTTCATGGCTTGGTTTGTGCTCTGACATGCACTGTTAACTGTGGGACCTTATATAGACAGGTGTGTGCCTTTCCAAATCATGTCCAATCAACTGAATTTACCACAGGTGGACTCCAATCAAGTTGTAGAAACTCTCAAGGATGATTTGTGGAAACAGGAGGCACCTGAGCTCAATTTAGAGTGTCATGGCAAAGGGTGTGAATACTTATGTGCATGTGATTTTTTTATTTTTTTATTTTTTATAAATGTGCAAAGATTTCAAACAAACTTCTTTCACGTTGTCATTATGGGGTATTGATTTTATAATTTTGAGGAAAATAATGAATTCAATCCATTTTGGAATAAGGCTGTAACATAACAAAATGTGGAAAAAGTGAAGCTCTGTGAATACTTTCCAGATGCATTGGATGTTGCCGTGTTACTCCACTGATGCCAAACAAATCACAAAAATTATTTAACTCTATTTTTGTAAACTTTAGCCTATAATATCCAATTATATACAGTTTGTGGGGTTTATTTATCAGTGTTTTCACCCAAGATTCCCACATTTTTCACATAAAATAAAAGTAGAAAGTGCGAATCTTGGGTGAAAGGATATCTGTATCTGTCAGCTGTACGTTTTTCTCCAGGCCCATCTATTTCTCCACACTCCCTAACCGGCCGTGTCCCCTAGGTTTTTTTTTTCCTCTCCTTTTCAACTTTTCTCTTCCTCACAGCAACGTCAAGTTCAACGTCGCCTATTGGCCGCTGTCTCAGCCAGCATCCCCACTGTCACGGGCACTTTACATGACCAATCGGCGCCAAACGCCTACTTAACATGCATAAATCCCTCCAATCGCCCTCCTAGCGGGCGTGGCTCCGCACGCTGTTGCTAAGCTTCGGCATCTCAATCGTTACCATCCCTCCTCAGTAGTTGATTGGGATCTGTCAACATTCTCTCGGACTCTCCTCCCTCTTCTCGGCGTGCCGCCCCTCCTGGCGTCACGCTCGACTCTGCCATTGGCTAACGAGAAAGCGAAAACCACGCCTCCCCGCCGCCTTCGTTCTGCCATTGGCCCCGACGCACGCCCGTCACTCCCTGTGTCAATCGGAGCTGTGCTGCCGTTTAGATGGACTGAGAAGTCCCTAAAAAGCGTCTGAACTCCTTGTAGTTCGTCCCACTTCGTCTTGTTTTCATTTTTTTTCCTTTTTTTTTCCCAGCCGGAAGAGTTTTTATTTTTATCAGTAGAGATAATCTAGTTTTACATTTATATATATTATATATACGTCTATTTATATACACTCAGCCATGGAGTTGAACTCTCTGTTAATTCTTCTGGAGGCAGCTGAATATTTGGAGAGAAGAGACCGAGGTATTTGATCTGTCAGCGGCTGGGGGTGCTTGTCTGTTCTGGAGGGGGGTGGGGGGATGGGGGGGGGGGGTTGATGGGTGGAGGGGGGGCTGTGATGGTGACACTGCAAAGTCATCCTCCAATCACTTCTACTAGATGGGTGTCTGTCCTCAGGACTGTGCACTATACATGTGCTGCAAAACTATGCACCCCCTCAGGGGTACCCCTATATGCACAATGCATGTGCTGCAAAACTATGCACCCCCTCAGGGGTACCCCTATATGCACAATGCATGTGCTGCAAAACTATGCACCCCCTCAGGGGTACCCCTATATGCACTATGCATGTGCTGCAAAACTATGCACCCCCTCAGGGGATCCCCTATATGCACAATGCATGTGCTGCAAAACTATGCACCCCCTCAGGGGTACCCCTATATGCACTATGCATGTGCTGCAAAACTATGCACCCCCTCAGGGGCTCCCCTATATGCACAATGCATGTGCTGCAAAACTATGCACCCCCTCAGGGGTACCCCTATATGCACTATGCATGTGCTGCAAAACTATGCACCCCCTCAGGGGTACCCCTATATAGGACTGTGCACTATGCATGCCCTGCAAAACTATGCACCCCCTCAGGGGTACCCCTATATAGGACTATGCACCATGCATGCGCTGCAAAACTATGCACCCCCTCAGGATCTCCCCTATACAGGACTATGCACTATGCATGTGCTGCAAAACTATGCACCCCCTCAGGGGCTTCCCTATACTGACCTGGACCCATGTGTCCTAGATACACACACAGTGCCTTCCTTTTCTCATTGCGTGCACCTCCTTTGCCTTGTGCAACCCCCCCCCCCCCCCCATCTAGATTTATCTCTATAGGCCCTGCTTTATTGCACTTTCCTTGTGCAAAGCTCTGATTTCGATCTTTTAAATTCCAGGCTTTATTGCACTTTTATTTTGCAAACCCCAGATCCAGTATTAGCCTTAATGATGTAGTGTTATTGCACTTTCCCAATACAAACCCCAGATCCAGAAATATCCCTGCATTTTCCCAGTGCAAACCCCCCGATTTAGAATTTTGCAGGTTTATTGCACTTTGCCAATGCAAACCCAGATCCAGAATTATCTCCAAAGATCGGCCTTTATTGCACTTTACTATTGCAAACCCCTAGAGCTTTAGTTGAAGATACGGCTTTATTATACTTTGCAACAAAGTCCGATCCATAGAGATAATTCTAGATCGTGGTCTACAAAATCAAAGTGTAATAAAGCCGTATCCTTAACAAGAGATCTAGATCTGGGGGTTTGCAGTAGTGAAGTGCAATGAAGCCCGATTAACAAAGATAATTCTAGATCGGGGTCTGCAAAATGACTTTCCTATTGCAAACCCCAGATCTAGATCTATCGTTGAAGGTCTGGCTTTATTGCACTTTTCTTTTGCAAATCCCAGGTAAAGAATTATAAGGACTCAGCTTTATTGCACTTTCTTATTGCAACCCCCCAGACCTAGATTTATCATTAAAGATCCAGCTTTATTCAATTTTGATTTTGCAGAATTACCTTTGAAGAGCCCAGCTTATTTACACTTTCCTATTGTAAACCCCAGATGTATCTTTAAAGATCCAATATGATAGCACTTTTCTACTGCACCCCCCAGATCTATATCCGTTGTTATTTCTTGCGATTTTGCAGATCCTCCCGATCCAGAATGATCTCTATAGACCTCTACACTTTATTGTACATTGCTACTGCAAACCAGTGATGCAGGATTTTAAAGGTTCAGCTTTATTGCACATTCTTATTGCAAACCACAGATCTGTCTCCAAAGATCTGGCTTTATTGCACACAGCGCATCCTAGGCTCAGTTCACAATGATGTAATGCATTTATAGGGATCTATAGTTGCAGTCATGTGACCATCATTTTCAAATCCGCAGATAACTGTCACTTTTTTTTTTCTTGGCAGATAACTTATGTTGCATGTTATGGTGTGTTACATGTTATATTATATGTTATGTTACGTTATGCTATGTTATGTTGTGTTATGTTATGCTGTGTTATATTACATGTTACGTTATATGTTATGTTGTGCTATGTTACATGTTATGTTATGTTGTATTGTGTTATGTTTTGTTATGTTGTGTTACATGTTATGTTATGTTACATGTTATGTTTTGTTGTGTTGTGTTATGTTTTGTTATGTAGTGTTACATGTTATGTTATGCTATGTTACATGTTATGTTGTGTTACATGTTATGTTGTGTTATGTTACATGTTATGTTGTGTTATGTTACATGTTATGTTTTGTTATGTTGTGTTATGTTACATAAGGATCCTGATGTGTGTGTGAGATCCTCATGTGTGTGTGGACATGTCAGAGTTAAGGCGGAGACGTGTCATGACATTGTATGTAAACATCAGATAACCTGCATATGTGCTGTAGGTGTATGGGCCGGGCAGGGTGGAAGATGTTTGCATTGCACATTGGTGCACATGGCACGCGCTGCGAGTCGATACATTTGCACATTCCGAGCTCTTGGGTAAACACAGCTGATCAAGCATGAAGTATGTGCAGTAACATGTGCTTGGCCCATGCCGCATTGTAATCCGGGGACGTGCATTGTCTGGTGTATGATGAGATTGTCATATTTGCACACGTTGGGGGTTGATGTCACATGCCTGTGTTTGTTTTGCTCAGCTGTCAATCAGAAGGAGTGACATCACCCCTCTCTGTCAGTTCAGGTGTGGGGGGGGGGGGTGTAAACTCATGGTTGGTGTATTTTATACTTCTCTCCTCATCATAATAAACAGAAGTCCTCTCCTTTCAATTTTTGTTTTGCAGAAGCAGAACATGGCTATGCATCCGTTTTACCTTTTGACAGTGATTACTCCTTGAAGAAAACCAAAGCAGCCT
>BLSH010039656.1:982912-998380 GCA_018402905.1 Glandirana rugosa
CCGTGTCTCCCGCGTATGGCATACAAATACATGGGCTCTCACTGTCCACAAGACATGTCGGCGACGGTCGTCAGACAATTTTTATACATAAACATACGGTATGCGCCCTCTGTGCCCGTGTACGGTATGCGCCCTCTGTGCCCGTGTACGGTATGCGCCCTCTGTGCCCGTGTACGGTATGCACCCTCTGTGCCCGTGTGACTGAGCCCTTACTTTCATTTTGATGCGTTGGCAATGGCTATTAACAACCTTGGTTAATGACTGTTAACTCTATCCACTTCAGATGTGTCCACATGTGTCAGTAGCACATGCAGATGCACAAACCAAACGCATGTTTATGCATGACAACGCACCTGCCTAGAGCTACAAAAATAGCCACCTTTATGCAGTCGCATGGATCTAAATGGGTCCTTAATAATCTACCCTCATTCGAGAAAGTGGTAGACAGAATTCAGCCCTGCGTGCTGTAATGCTACTGTGATCCACCGTCACAATGTCTTTAGTTAAATCCACGTCACAAATCGCTGATATTGGCCAAATAAGCCTGCAGTGTTTTTCTAAGCTGCTGAGGAATTGTGATCCTTTCATATTTTGTTTTTTTTCTCATGTCAAGTTGCATTGCTGTGGTCACAATTCGGTTACATTTGTTAAATCCGAACTTTAGTGAGATTTTACTTTTCATTTAAAAAAAAGCCATTTGGAGTGTTTTTAATTTTTTTTTTTAATTTTTTGCATGCAGTGGTATTAGGATAACAATGTTCCTGCCAAACCCAGAAAGGAAAAAAACCACAGCCTAACAAAGACTTTTACTGCAGGGAAACTGTTTTTCTTTTTTTATTCTTTTTTGTTATTTGTTTTACTTTTTACAATATGCTAGATGTGGATTGCATTTCTAAAAATACAACACATATAAATATATATATTATACAATGTGTATAGACAGTGTGTGTATATATTTTATATATATTATATATGTCTCTATACAGTGTGTATATACAGTGTTTATATATATTATATATGTCTATATACAGTGTGTATATACAGTGTGTGTATATATTATATATGTCTATATACAGTGTGTATATACAGTGTGTGTATATATTATATATGTCTATATACAGTGTGTATATACAGTGTGTGTATATATTATATATGTCTCTATACAGTGTGTATATACATTGTTTGTGTATATATATATATATTATATGTCTATATACAGTGTGTATATATATTTATATATATATATTATATGTCTATATACAGTGTGTATATATATTTATATATATATATTATATGTCTCTATACAGTGTGTATATACAGTGTTTTTATATATTATATATGTCTATATACACTGTGTATATACATTGTTTGTATATATTTATATATATTATATATGTCTATATACAGTGTGTGTATACGTCTATATACATTATATGTCTATATACAATGTGTATATACAGTGTTTGTATATATTATATATGTCTATATACAATGTGTATATACAGTGTTTGTATATATTTAGATACTTATATTATGTGTATACAGTGTGTGTATGTATTTAATATATATATGTATACATACAGTGTGTATATATATTACATTTATAAAATATTTGTATATATTATATTATATATACTGTATATATACAGTGTGTGTGTATATATATAAAATATCTGTTGGTTTTGCATTGGTGTTGTGTGACTGAAGACAATAGATTTGTACATTTCTGCTCATAATACAGTGATTCCTGATTATAGTGATCCCAGTTATATGGCTGTTTGCAAGCTTTTCTTGTGCTGCCTTTATAATACAAAGTCTTTTGTGTGACGAGTGCTTGTTGACGTGAGATGGAATTATAATGCTGGCCATACACTATACGAGAAAACGGTCATTTGGAGAGTAAGTACGTTTTTCGGCCAGTTAATGGGTACAAACGTTAATTGGTTGTGAGTTTTTTGAGGCAAAAAAAAATCGAAATGAAATTGGAAATTTTCTGCCGAACAAACGATAAATCGAAAGGTTAATTTGTTTCCCGTCCAAACTGTTTGCACTGAGCTTATGTGAAAAAAACAAACAAAAAATTGATTAATTTATGTTTATTGAACGATTTATCAGTCATTACATGATGGCACTATCGTTTGCTCTCACGACCGAGTTTTCCTTTTCGAAAATGGGTTTGAACCATTTTTTGTATAGCGTTTGGCCAGCATTAGGGTGGTATATTGTTTTTCCATACATGGAGGTGGAGTGTGCAGTTATACATTCTTTATATCAGAGGGCACACCACTTTGTTTGGTGCCATACCGTTGTACGTTTATATTCGCTCAGACATAATTGACTCTCTGAGGGGGATTTACTAAAACTGGAGGGTGCAAAATCTGGTGTAGTTCTGCATAGTAACCAATCAGCTTCCAGGTTTTATTTTCAAAGCTTAATTAGACAAGATGAGGTTGAAAGCTGATTGGCTACCCTGCACAGCTGCACCAGATTCTGAGTGCTCCAGTTTTAGTAAATCTCCCCGTCGGTGTTTCTGTGGGCCAGGTGTCTGGGCACCCCATCTGCTACAATTCAAAGCCTTTATTTGTAGAATGTTCTTGGCAAGGTAGGTTGCAAGGTCTTTCCTCAACCTTTCCAATTGGCCAGACTTGGTAGCAGTATGTAGTAGAGCTGCACAATTAATCGTAATAAAATCGTGATCTCGATTCATCCCCCCACGATCTCCATGAGGCATTACCGCGATTTTCAGTGCAGTTAATGGAGTCCGACTTGCAGGGCGACTCAGCACAACTTGACTGTAAGTAGAAGTCAATGCAAGTCGCCTGCAGTCTCCCCAGGAACCTTTTTCTAAGTTGGAGCGACTTGAGTCTCTCCTATCTGGGCAGACTGTCAAGTCTGAGATCATTGCTGATAAAAGAAGCAAAGAGATACAATGTTTCTACTTATCAAAGGAATGTTCTCTGTGTATAGAAGAGTTTGGTTTAACCATTTAAACACTAAATCTTTATTGACATTTGTTGCTTACAAGTAAAAATCCAGTATTTTCTGCTAGAAAATTACTTGGAACCCCAAACATTATATATTTTTTTTAGCGGAAACCCTAGAAAATAAAATGGTGATTGTTGCAATATTTTATGTCACAATGTGTTTGCGCAGCGGTCTATCAAACGCAATTTTTTGGGAAAAATTACACTTTCAAAAAAGAAAAATGAATCAGTGCCGTTAGCCCAATTTTTTTGTATATGTAAGATGTTACACCGCGAGAATCGTGATCTTCATTCTAAGCAAAAAAAATTGTGATTCTCATTTAGGCCAGAATCGTGCAGCTCTAGTATGTAGAATTTTATACAATTTATACACAGTGGAGGAGATTTACTAAACTGGAGAGTGCAGAATCTGGTGCAGCTGTGCATGGTAGCCTCAGCTTCTAACTTAATATTGTTCAGTTAAGCTATGGCAATAAAATCTGGAAGCTGATTGGTTTCTATGTAGAGCTGCACCAGATTTTGCACTCTTTAGTTTTAGTAAATCAACCCCACAGAGTAGGACACATTTAGGCAGGAGATAATTAACCTACCAGCAGCGTTAATTTTGTCCACTAAAACATTTTAGTCGACTAAAATACGACTAAAACTAAAACCATTGAGATGACTAAAATACGACTAAAACAACAAACTGAAATTTGACATCAAAATGAACACTGGTCTGTAGTGCATGTTCATACCTCAATACCATAAATAATAACAGATTTGATTTTTCACTCCAGCAGTATATAATGAGTTTGGAAATTGTAGAGAAATGCTTAAATAATGCATTACAATTTAACTACACCCGTTAGACGACTAAAATGTCCTGGAGATTTAAGCTGGATACACACTATCCAAATTTCTGTAGATTTTTTCCTTCAGATTTACCAAAACCTTATAATATGAGGTCAAACCTTAGGAGTTTCAATTGTTGTGTAATCAGGCAGGCTCAGGCCCTTGCACTACACAGTTTTGGTAAATCTGAAGGAAATCTGACAACAAAAGTTGGATAGTGTTTATGGGGTCTTAGCCGACTAAATACGACTAAAACTAAAACAATTGCAGAAGACTAAAATGGGACTAAAATGCCATTTTAGCCCTAAGACTAAGACTAAAACTAAATTGAAATTTGCTGCCAAAATGAACAGTGCCTACCACCATGTTTTTCAAAGGTGGAAGGAAAGCAGAGCACCCACCCAGAACATGCAAACTGCTTGCAGTGTCCTGACCAAGATTCAAACCGAGGACCTCAGTGCAGCAATGCAGAAGTGTGACCCACCAAGCCACTGAGCTGCCCACAGGACACTTAGGGCAACACTAAGGCCTCATTTACACCTGTGGTTGTGGGTTGGTAAAAACGCATGGTTGAGTCACATTTTTACCCCTCCCTCCACTCCCCCTTAAGCTGCAAAGACAGCGGAGGGGGGTGTATGTATGCTATACCGAGTCCACAATGCTTTGCATCGTGGTGCAGCAAAAATTAAATCGCAGTGCACTGGTACGGAATTTAGGGGTTAAATCAGGCAATGACAAGGGGATATAACGCCTCATCACCCTCTGAAGAGTGATCCGAATGCAGATTGCTCTTAAGATGGCACCACATGTGTAAATGAGCCCTAATATAATACCAAGCACAGTACCATTCAGTATTTTGCAGTATTGTGTACAATGTGTACAATGCTAAAAGGGATATTCGTTTTGTATTTAAAGCACCAGTGTGGCTTCTTACCAATCTCTGCATCAGAGGAGCTTTCAGTCTGATGTTTCTGAAGCTCAAGCAAGCGACTAGTGTGTTTGAAGTGTAGAAGGAAACTCGTAGTAGCTGAAAGGAAATTGCAGAATTGTAGGAATAACACATAGCGTTTTCTCTGTTGGGGACTGATCACAGGATCCCAGTGCTGCAACACAAGGTGCTAGCAGGTGTAAGCCATGCTGCCTGCTATTGTGATTGCTTGTCAGAGAATATTGCATAAAGCATCACTAAATCCATCAAGGAGTACTACTGAAATCCAGCAACTTACTAATCATCAGATGCGATGGCTGCATTAGTTCTTTTTTTTTTAGGCTTTTTCTCCCTCTGTTTTTCCCTGATGATCTGGCCAGTAACACTCCTCCACAGTATCCACTCCGGATGAAGGAGCAACAGAGACATCTTTGGACAGCAGCATTGTCAGTCAAAGTGTTAGATGTATTAACAGATTTAACCACTTCAGCCCCGGAAGGATTTACCCCCCTTAATAACCAGGCTATTTTTTGCGATACGGCACTGTGTTGTTTTAACTGGGACGTTGTACCCAAACAAAATTGACGCCCTTTTTTTCCCACAAATAAAGCTTTCTTTTGGTGGTATTTGATCACCTCTGCGGTTTTTATTTCTTGTGCTGTAAACAAAAAAAAGCGACAATTTTGAAAAAAAAATTTTTTTTTTTACTTTTTGCTATGATACATATCCAAAAAAATATAAACAAAGAAATGTATTCATCAGTTTAGGCCGATATATATTCTTCTATATGTTTTTGGTAAAAAAGAATTGCAATAGGCGTACATTGATTGGTTTGCGCAAAAGTTATCACGTCTACAAACTATGGGATAGATTTAGGGACTTTTATTTTTAGAGTCCGCCGGTCCACGCGGCAGAGCGCCCGCTATACCGCATGCACGAACCGACTTACAGGTACTGCGGTTCACACCAGCCGACCAACTTGCCGTAGTATATCTGCGTGAGCTGGTTGGCAAGTGATTAATTACGCTAACACATTGAAGCTGAACCCCACGTTTATAATCTGTTACAGCAAACATTTTTCCCTTTTGATATAAAGGTTTTACATAAATAAAAAGTGATCATTGTAAGCACCCCTCTCAGTGGTAAATGGTCTGTCTCATCCCTGTAACTGATACATCTGCAAGAGAGCTTGTTCTTTTGAAAAACAACAGACTTACTGGCCAGATCACAAGGTGAAAATAAAAGAAAGCTTAAAAATAAGAATTAAATGCAGCCATCACATCTAAGAATTGGTAAGCTGCAATATAATATTATCACTATCTCGGCACGCTATCCAGGGAGGCTTTTTTGCCTTCACTTCCTATTTCTAATTACATATATTGGGGTCATTCATTAAACTGGAGCGAAACTCTGCAAATACGACCTTGTGGGCATTGCATCCAATAACGGAACGCCCATAAGGTCCCTCACCAGGGCTGACAACTTCTTCCAGATGACTCCTTGCTTGAGAAAGACCCGACTCCTGCATGTGTGCATGGGAGTTCATTAAGCTGTGACGATTGTGAACAGGCAGGTAAGTTTGTTTTATTGCAGAAAGGACATAGCGTGCTTCTCCTGCAATAAAGAGACTGCCTGGTCGCATTTTTTTTTGTGTTTTAGCTCTGCTGTAATATGTGGGCAATGCTTTTATGCATGGGAGGGTTTTCTGTGCTGGCGGTAGCACGCTCTACTGTAGTTCATTTCAGAAGAAGAGGAGGGTTTCTAAGCAAAGGGGCAGTTTGCTGTCCTTCAGGCTTTAGGGGGCCGGGCTGTGGTCAGTGTAAGTAGAAAATGCCCCAACATTAGTGTCCCATCATTGGTTTTAATGGGAGGAATAGTGCTGCATTGTTGATATCAATGAGAAGTGTAGTGCCCCATTGATGGTGTCAGTAGGGGGTATGGTGCTCCATCATTGGTGTTAGTTGGTTGAGTTGTGCCCCAGGGGCCAGATAAAGAAAAGCAGAATGCCTCATTCGGCCCTCAGGCTGCAGTTTGGAGACCACTGATGTAGACCAAAGTAGTCACCCTCATAAAAGGAGTTGGAGCAGAACAGAAAGTTTCAGGATGTGCCCTCCAACGCTTCTATTGGAGGTACGGAGATGACTGCAGTCGAAAGTATTGAAATTTGTTTTTATGGTTCAATAAATTTGTATTGAATTTTACAATAACAAGATGTAGAATCGTACAAAAAACTAAGGTGCATACATTGTACATGTAACGGTATTATCCAGCATCAGTTTAAATGACAACGTGCAAGATGGAGATACAAAGGAACTGCAGATAGGCAGTGGCTCAAGAAACAAGATCTCAATATGGGTAGTCAGGCAGTGGGAATTATAGGGTAAGGAAGAAAAAAACAGTCAGTAAAAGAATGAGAGGAGGACCAAGGAAGAGGGAAGAAATGGAAGGGTTGACACTCTAGGCCACCTAGAAGAAACCACGGGTACCACGCGGCTGAATATTTTTGAATTGTATCAGTTATCCTCGCCTCTAATTTCTCATGTAGCATCGTTTGTGTGATCCGAGATTGAGCTTCGGCTATGAAAAGAAAAAACTTGGGATTTTTTCAGTTGGGTTCATTGACACCTTAACATTGGGTTTGCTCTTTAAAGTCTACCATATGGCTTTTCTTTCAAAAGTATAATAAATGGGTTCAAAGTCATTGTTTCCCTCAAAACCACAAATAAACTTGTTGATATGTCAGGGATAGTGATCATCTCTCTGAGTGGTCAGGAGGTCCTCTTGGCTTCTCCCATGCTCACTAGAGGACTAGAAGCTCCCCCTGCCACTGTTACCCTGCAGACAGGCTGGGAAAGAGCTGGGTCGTCGATTAGGAAAAAGGTACTTAGATGCTTTTATTTTTTTAATGAAAATACAGAAATAGAAGGGACAACCTAAAATAAACAGCGTGTGTTTTGTATCACTTTAAGTGGCAGGTACAGCCAACTGTACATCACAGCACAGGCAGGAGGATGGACTCCTTCTCAAGCCATAGGGGTTGATTTACTAAAGGCAAATAGACTGTGCACTCTGCACGTGCAGTTGCTCCAGAGCTTAGTAAATGAAGCAGTGGTGGCCCGTTCATTACTTTGTTTGTTACAGTCACCTCTTGAACCTATTGTGGTTAACATATTGTATGTGGCTTTAGTGTCTCATTCACACAGTGCTTTAACTCCCATGGTAGTGGCGACTGGCGCCAGTCACACCCACTGTTTGCCTGAATTACAGCGGCGGGGGTGTTTTTTTGAAGCCCTTGATTAGAGCCAGATACCCACCCAGGTGTTACAACAGCGAATGTAACATTGATCCTCAATCCGGCCAATCAGAAACAGTGTGAGATCTGTTTTCTGATTGGCTGCAAAGAGAAAACTCCCAATTGGCCGCCGAAAAGGAGGAAGTACACAGAAGCTGCCGCCACAGCTGCCGCCTTGGAGATCCGTGGAGAGCAGGGGAGCGGTAGGCCGGGGGGGGGGGGGGGGCTTGGGGGTGTTGATGGCATAATGTTTGCCACCCCCCCAAAATTATTGGATGCTGGAAGTCAGCAGAGCTTTTGCTCATTTACTAAGCCCTGGAGCAACTGCTCTTGCAGAGTGCAACTGCATTTTGCAAAGTGCACAGTCTATTTGCCTTTAGTAAATCAACCCCATAGTGTGCATGTTAGATACTTAGGGGTTAATTTACTAAAGGCAACTAGACTGTGTACTTTCCACAGTTGCCCTCTGCAAGTGCAAGTAAATGAGGTAAAGCTTTACTTTGCAAAGAATACACAATTACATGCAAGGAAAAAAAACAGCATTTTTGCTTGCACATGATTGGATGATGGAAGTCAGCAGAGCGTCTGCTCATTTACTAAGCCCAGGAGCAACTGCACTTTGCAAAGTGCACAGTCTCTTTGCCTTTAGTTAACCAACCCCATAGTGCAGGGGTATGCAATTAGCGGACCTCCAGATGTTACAGAACTACAAATCCCATGAGGCATAGCAAGACTCTCACAGCCACAAGCATGACACCCAGAGGCAGAGGCATGATGGGACTTGTAGTTTTGCAACAGCTGGAGGTCCGCTAATTGCATATCCCTGCTATAGTGCCTGGTTTTGCCACAAATGATGTTTGGAGGCTCTTCCCATTATTACTTGTGAGCTCATAGAACACGATGTAGCAGTGTATTAGACGCAGTTCTGTTTTAATCATGTCTACATCTTTCAGAAGAAAGCAGAAGTCTTTTAGGCCAGTTTGTTTTTGGCAATTCATGTCCTGATGTGACTCTGAGGTCACAAGGAAGGGCAGACATCTACCGCCCAGGTGGTAAAAACACGCACACCACAGTCTGTCTTTGCTGTCATAAAACTGTTGCAAGAAAATGAAAACCATTTGTTGAAACCCGTGCAAAGGCAAGTGATGGCGTCCCCCCTAGGAAACATCGCTTTCATTTTCTAGAATGCATTATAAAAAGGATTGCTAAAATCGCATCAATAACTATACAGAACACCCCAGTGTGTGCATCCTTTTCACCCAGATAGAGCTCTGCTTCTAGACCAGGGTTGCCAACCGTCAGTAAATTTACGGACAGTTTGTAAAAGTCAGTGATTTTTTTTTACAACTGTCAGTAAATATCCGGGGCTGATAATTTGTCATGCTGTGTTGACTTCATAAGTGGAAACCAGTCAAATTCCTTGCTATGGGTATTGTCAGTGTTTCTGTATTGTGTTTATGCTGCTTAAATATTGGTTGCCTTTGTTTTTAATAGGAGTTCTGTCATTTTTCAGGTTGTTAGTAAAAATTGTGCTCTGCCAAAAAATTTCCATGTTTTGTTAGTAAAAAATGCTAGGGGAGGTTGGCAACACTGTTCTAGACCGGCTTCCCTTCTTGGCTAGATGTTTTTAACAGAGATCCGTTATCTTTTTTATTTATTTATTTGTTTTTTGAACATGAGGCTCGTCACAACGGTTACATAAATTGCATTTACAATGAACAAAAATTGGTAGCTCCACAAATAATAAAGTCAACATAACTGTATCAAATAAGTTGTTCAGTAAAGCTGATGCCCCCCTTATTAGATTGTAAGCTCTTCTGAGCAGGGCCCTCTTAATCCTTTTGTATTCTATTGCATTGTACCCGTATTGTCCCCCTTTTATATTGTAAAGCGCTGTGTAAACTGTTGGCGCTATATAAATTCTGTATAATAATAATAATAAGCAGTTAAAGCGGAGTTCCACCCAAAAATGGAACTTCCGCTTTAAGCACTCCGCGCCCCCTTACTTGCCACATTTGGCATGTCATTTTTTTGGGGAGTGTGTATCCGGTTTTCAGAGGGACTTCCGGTCCCTCTTCCTCCTTCCATTTCTGGGCCGCCTAGGCGACTCCTCCTCTCCCCCTAGGCAGCCCCTCCCCCCTGGCAATCTTCTGGGACACGTCACAGATCCCAGAAGATTGCCTGGCCACTAGGAACGCGCAGCACGACTCGCGCATATGCAGTGCGTGCCTGGCGGTGAAGCCACAGCCGGTGCCCACACTTGCAATGACGGCACCACGGGAGGAGGGGGAGATGAGGGAGGCTTCGGGTGCAGCCATCGCTGGATCACGAGACAGGTATGTTACTGTTTATTAAACACTTTTTACACTTTTTGTAGCTGCTGACTTTTAATAAACTAAAAAAACGGATGGAACTCCGCTTTAGTAACATGGAAATGTTCCAGCAACACTTTCTAAGTTTATTAGTTATTAAAGGAGAAGTACAGCCAAAGTTTGTTTGGCTGCACTTCTCCTATGGATCACAGGAGTTCAGTTTGTTCTGCAGTCCTGTGACATGTTTTCAGCAGACAGTGGGCTGAATCCCACTGACAGCTGACATCACAGAGCTGGTCCAGGCTCAGGCAAGATCACGATCATGTGGTCGGATCCACCCATATACCTGGACCGGCACCTGGCTTAGCCTCTCAGCGAGCCACTGAGAGGCTGAGTTGGCCACTCCCACCCCCTCCACAGCCCAGTGCTCCAGTGAGCGAGGAGGTGGTAGAGCAGACAGTCACCAGCTCTCTGCTCATGGAGCTGTGAGAACCGAGCGATCTGTGGTGTTTGATTGCTCAGTTCTCAGTGTTAGAGCCGGCGGGGGACAGATGCAGTATCAGACAGATGCTGCATCCAGCTAGTTAAGTATGATACTTAAAAAAAAAATCCATGCTTCTCTTTTAACCAAATGTACTTCCTGAAGGAGGGATCTTTTGCTGTCACAAGGAGACCATTGCAGTTTTCTAGACATGTTTAGGGTTGTGTTTGGGAAGGTATAATTAGATGTAAAAGGGTGGGTTATGGGGTAAAAGGTAGTGGGGGGTAGGTATGGGAAGGACATCTGCAGGAAAATAGGGAGCCAAATTGGGGAGAATGTTGGTAGCTAGTAGACGGAAGACTAAGACCTGTGTCACACGGGCTTAAAGAGGAGTTCCAGCCTGTTCCAACCTATAAAAAACCATAGCTGCTGACTTTTAATATAAGGACACTTATCTGTCCAGGTATCCCATCATGTCGGCTCCCCAACCTGATCCGCCCATCAGCTCCGGGTGCAGGTGCCGGCATCTTCACTAAGGGAAACGGCTTCACAGCGTGTTTCCTACTGTGCATGCGCAAGTCACACTGCGCTTTCTGAATGGTCCCGCTGTCTTCTGGGACCTGTGTGTCTCCCAAATGTAGTGCAGAGAAGGAGCCGGAAATTTTGTAGATCGCTGCACGATTGCGGCGCTTTTACCCAGAAGTGGGAGCGGGTACCTGATTTTGACAGGTATCCGCTCCCCCCAAAAGGTGTCAAATGTGTCAGCGGATGGGGGGAGGAAGCAAACAAACAGAGCTTCCCCTTTTGGGTAGAGCTCCACTTTTAGCTTGTATAAGAGCAGTGTGAACAGCAAGCTTTGATAAAGCATTTGCAGAGCTTTCAGCAAACTTTGTTTAACTTTTTTAAAGTGCCATGCAGCTTTGGTTTGTACATGTTGAACACAGATCCTAATGGGAGTGTTGATTGCCACTTTAAACAAGCTGCTAGCAGGCTTCAGCACTTCTAGCTAGCAGCTTGCTCAAAGTGGCAATCGGCACTCCCATTAGGATCTGTGGTTATCATTTAAAAAGTGGCTGAATGGTACAAAACTTGCTGAAAGCTCTGCAAATGCTTTGTCAAGGCTTGCTTTTCACACTGCTCTTATACAAGCTGAAGGTGTTATAAACTAGTCGGACAGAGACAGTTGGGGGCTTGCCTGTTTTGGTTGAGAAAAGAGCTCCGTGTTTCCCTGAATTTTTTCCCTGATTGTGAAGTGATTGGGTGAGATCTGTCTCTCTGATTGATAAGATGGATCAGGAGATAATGTTTGCATTTCTTGACAGAGAGTTATAGGTATGCTGAAGGGTCATCCCCTAGCTCGGTATCTGATTTGTTTCATTAATCTCCAATAGTACCAAAAATATGGCAACTAGAATATATGTAGTAGGGTGGTGTCTTGAGAGTCACATCTCCAACACTCAAGCTGGACATACACTATTAGCTCAGATCAGCCCACTATACAGCGTGGATGGACCAATATAACCCTACTGGGCGGTCAGCATATACTTTTGCATTGATCTCCTTCTATTTCTCAATCAAATAATGGCAGGGAAAAGGGGACTGACAGGAATACCCACTGAGTGAATGTCGGCCAATTCATCAGGAACTGCCCAAAATTTGATCAGTGTATAGCCAGCTTTAGGAGAAAGTAGCCATTGCTGGAGAGTTCTTTATCACCTGGAGAGTGGTTTGCACTCTGCTTCCTGGACTTTGTTAGAAAATGGCAATTTATGAGTAAAAAGTTTGATTTGATTCACCTCTTGTGGATTGAATGTGGTGCCTAAGGGCCGGTTCACATTGTAGCGAGGCGGAGCGGCGCGATGCGGCGCTCCAGGCGATCTCAAAGCGGCTTGCTAGGAGACTTCTATCATAGAAGTCAATGCAAGCCACCTGAGATCGCCCTGAAAATAGTGCAGGGACCATTTTTCTAATGCGGAGCGAAGCGATTCGCTCCTATTAGAACGGTCCCATTTGCACAGCATTGAGGCGAATTGTCAGGCGACTCAAGTTGCCTGACAATTCGCCTAGATGTGAACTGTCAGCGAAGTCGCGCTGCTCCGCCCCGCTGCAGTGTGAACCGGGCCTAAGGCCTCTATTCATTTATGAATGTAAGGGGAAGTAGTGCATTTGGCCTCCTTAATAGGGAACTAAAACGTATTACAAAAAAACATTGGCAAATGGCGAGACCATATGGGACCCGGAGTGTGTTGCTAAACTGTGTTTGAGAATTTGCACAAATGAAAAGTAGATGTGGTTCCATGGTCAATATAAATATCAAAGCGTTGAGTGGGCAACCCTGTTGAGAGCCATTTGTAATGTCAAAGGAATAGGGTCTCTTTATCCTGAAAGAGGCAGATGGGAGGGAATATATGGCTTGTAGCCAGCATTTCATATGTGTGCCAAGGCCTATATGGGCTTTCTGAAGGAACTGTCAGTTGACCCCATCGAAGCCCTTTCCTACGTTCAATGACAGTAATACTGATGGGATTCGGGAGCAGATGGCATGATGAATAAGATTGAGTACTTGCAGGGTAATATCTCAGCTTTCTCTCTCTCGCATAGGGACAAAACCTGTTTGGTCTGGGTGGATGAGACTGGGAACGTGGGCGAGAAGTCTTGAAGTCTGTTGGCTAGGATTTTGGGGAAGAGTTTCCGGTCAGTACTGAGCAGTGAGGTAGGGCAGTAGCTGGCACAAAACGTCATGTCTTTAGTGTCCTTCAGGATGGGGTTTCTTCTATAGCAAGGCATTGAAGGCTTCTGTGAATTTGGATCAGCGGGTACGAAGGAAGGTTTTAGAGATCGGGTAACTTTGCTATTTTGCTTAATAACAGTCTTTATTTTATTACTTGTTTCTCATACAAAAACCTTAAAACAGTCCCTCACAATTAGTTGACCACAATGTGTGGCCTATCAAAGTCTTGTGTTTTTCCCTGTGATATTTTTAATAATCATTTTAAGAACAGGTGTTACATTGAAATTATGGGGTAAAGCTGTCCATACACCAGTTGATTTTCTAATGAATAGTTTTATACTAACATTCCTGCGAAAATTCTCAGTACATTGGATGATTGGATGAATGTTATTCAAAAGTACGTCACACTTTTGTTTGTTTCTAACATTCAGTTTTAGAATAAATTGACTTTCCCGGATGAAAAACACATTCACTTTTAGAAATTCATTAACTCAAGAAAAAAGTTCCTGCTCCTTTGAATTTTCTCGTCACTGCATTTGAAAACAAATGTTATGTTAACCCAACTAACGATTAGAAGAGTGGTCTCCAAACTGTGGCCCTTTGCTTGCCTTTATCTGGCCTTTGGGGATTCCTCACACAGACATAAAGTGCTATTCCTCCCACTGATATAAAAGTTGAAACATTATTTATTTCACTGACAATAATTATGGGGCACTATTCCTCCCACTGATACCAATGATGGGGCACTATTCCTCCCACTGATACCAATGATGGGGCACTATTCCTCCCAGTGATACCAATGATGGGGCACTATTCCTCCCACTGATACCAATGATGGGGCACTATTCCTCCCACTGATATCAATGATGGGACACTATTCCTCCCACTGATACCAATGATGGAGCACTATTCCTTCCACTGATACCAATGATGGGAAACTATTCCACCCACTGATACCAATGATGGGGCACTATTCCTTCCACTGATACCAGTGATGGTGTACTATTCCTTCCACTGATACCAATGATGGGGCACTATTCCTTCCACTGATACCAATGATGGGAAACTATTCCACCCACTGATACCAATGATGGGGCACTATTCCTTCCACTGATACCAGTGAAGGGACACTACTCCTCCCACTGATACCAATGATGGGAAACAATTCCTCCCACTGATATCAATAGTGGAGCACTATTCCTCCCACTGATACCAATTATGGGAAACTATTCCTTTCACTGATACCAATAATGGGGCACTGTTCCTTCCACTAATATGAATGATGGGGTCCTATTCCTTCCACTAATACCGATAATGGGGCATTATTCCTTCCACTGATACCAATGCTGGGGCACTATTACTTCCACTGATACCAATGATAGGGTACTATTCCTTCCACTGATACCAATGATGGGAAACTATTCCACCCACTGATACCAATGATGGGAAACTATTCCTTCCACTGATACCAGTGATGGTGTACTATTCCTTCCACTGATACCAATGATGGGGCACTATTCCTTCCACTGATACCAATGATGGGAAACTATTCCACCCACTGATACCAATGATGGGGCACTATTCCTTCCACTGATACCAGTGAAGGGACACTACTCCTCCCACTGATACCAATGATGGTAAACAATTCCTCCCACTGATATCAATAGTGGAGCACTATTCCTCCCACTGATACCAATTATGGGAAACTATTCCTTCCACTGATACCAATAATGGGGCACTGTTCCTTCCACTAATATGAATGATGGGGTCCTATTCCTTCCACTAATACCGATAATGGGGCATTATTCCTTCCACTGATACCAATGCTGGGGCACTATTACTTCCACTGATACCAATGATAGGGTACTATTCCTTCCACTGATACCAATGATGGGAAAATATTCCT
>BLSH010039656.1:1005765-1028485 GCA_018402905.1 Glandirana rugosa
ATCACCTAAGGGTTTACTATGTTCCCTGGGTGTGTTCTAACTGTGGGGGGGTTGGCTAACATGGGCATAGGAGATCTAACTGATCCCAGTGACAGGGATCAGTAGATCTCCCATGCCTGCACTGACAGGGCGGGGAACCACCGTGTTTACATCGGCGGTTCCCTGCTCTTTGGCTGTGGCCGCTCATCACGGCTCTCCGGCGGACATCGGGTCCGCCCGAGCTGTGGACAAAATTCCTCCGGAGTGCGGCGTGCGCACCCCCTAGCGGCCATCCGCAGATCGCCGCCTTTTTACGGCGATTTGCGGTAGCCGTCCACACTGCGCGCGGTGTGGAACCGGTTAAACTTAGTCGGACATCCTCTGGTTATGTATGTAGATTGTATAGCGGCACTACAGAATTGACCAGCGTCTTCCAAGAATTAAATTCCACCTAAGGAGTATTGCCCTCCTGGCATAGGATAGGAGTAGACCAATTCTGGTTGCACAGTGATGGGCTAATGAACCCACCAAACCCAACATTTCTTATTTATTTTTAATACATTTGCAAAGATTTCAAACAGGCTTCTTTCTGTTTGTAGAATTTTGAGGGAAAAAATCAATTTAATCCATTTTGGAATAAGGCTGTAGTATAACAACATGTGGAAAAAGTGAAGCGCTGTGAATACTTTCCGGATGCACTGTAAAATTCAAAGTGAGACATCTTGAACATTACAAAGTAGGAGAAAACTTCAGAGCAAGAAAAATAGTAGGAAGCAATATTTTATATGTAACATTTTTGTAAAGTTCGTTTTCCAAGTTATAATATGTAACATGTCATAAATATATTGGAGGCGTTATCCCCTTTTTGGCTGCAAAAGTAGAAGTACACTTCATGGGATGGGAGGATAAACATCAACTGTCATTTTGTTTTCTGTTCTTGTCTGGTTGTTTATTTGTTTTTCAGATATAAATATAAATCAGGTGTCACTGAAGTGTGATTTTGCATTAATAGGAAAAATATTGAGTTTTCTTTACACTCCAAATAACTGAAAGAGAAGAGAGGAGAGGCAGGAAGATCAGGGCTGAGCTTTACTGTCTCTGCTTTATCATTTCCATGGCTTATTATTATTACAGCTTGTCAATGTCATAGAGGACATTCCATCCAAACTGGATACTATAGGCTGTCATTACAAACATGAATATACAGTATATCCCAAAAGTAAGTACACCCCTCACATGTTTGTAAATATTTTATTCTATCTTTTCATGTGACAACACTGAAGAAATGACACTTTGCTACAATGTAAAGTAGTGAGTGTACAGCTTGTATAACAGTGTAAATTAAAGTGAGTACACCCCTAAGTGAAAATGTCCAAATTGGGCCCAAAGTGTCAATATTTTGTGTGGCCACCATTATTTTCCAGCACTGCCTTAACCCTCTTGGGCATGGAGTTCACCAGAGCTTCAGAGGCTGCCACTAGAGTCCTCTTCCACTCCTCCATGATGACATCACAGAGATGGTGGATGTTAGAGACCTTGCACTCCTCCACCTTCCATTTGAGGATGCCTCACAGATGCTCAATAGGGCTTAGATCTAGAGACATGCTTGGCCAATCCATCACCTTTACCCTCAGTATCTTAACCACTTAAGGACCGTAAGGATATCCCACCTTCGTCGGCACTACGTCGCTTTAACTGACAATTGCACGGTCGTGCAACGTTGTACCCAAATGAAACTTGCGTGCTTTTTCCCCCCACAAATAGAGCTTCCTTTTGGTGGTATTTGATCACCTCTGCATCACTTCTGATCACCGCTATAAACAAAAAAGAGCAACAATTTTGCAAAAAAAAACAAAACAATATTTCTTACTTTTTGCTAAAATTCATATCAAAATAAAATATAAAAAACAAATTTATTTATCAGTTTTGGCCGATTTATATTCTTCCTCATATTTTTAGTAAAAAAAGCGCAATTGCCGTTTACTGATTGGTTTGCGCAAAAGTTGCCACGTTTACAAACCATGAGAGTTAATTATATATTTTTTTTTACTAGTAATGGCGGCAATCTGCAATTTTTATCGGGACTGTGATATTGCAGCAGGCAGATCGGACATTTTTGACACTTTTTGGGACCAATGACACTTACAGCAATCAGAAATTTAAATATCCACTGATTACTGTACAAATGTCATTGGCAGGGAAGGGGTTAACTGTGTTCCCTATGTGTGTTCTAACTGTAAGGGGGCTGGGCTGCCAGGGGCACCAGAGATCTAACTGATCCCGAGCATAGGGATCAGTAGATTTCTGACATACCGCCTGTCAGAACGGGGAACCGCCGTGTTTACATCGGCAGTTCCCCATTCTTGCTCTGTCACAAGCCATCGCGGGTCGTTAGAGGACACTGAGTCCGCCTGACCCGCGGCTCCGCTTAGGGAGCATGCGGCAGGGACGAGCGTGCGCCGGCGCGCGCTCACCCGCTAGCCGTCTTGCACGCGAGTGACGACTATAAGCAGCGAGACAGAGCCACGCTGTCACCGCTTATAGTCGTTACGCGGTCGGCAAGCGGTTAAACAAGGCAGTGGTCGTCTTGGAGGTGTGTTTGGGGTTGGTATGTTGGAATACTGCTCTGAAGGGAGGGGATCATGCTCTGCTTCAGTGTGTCACAGTACATGTTGGCATTCATGTATCACTTAAGGCTGGCCCATTTTGCAGGTAAAACATCAAAAATAAGTGCATATACTGTTTAAAATCCAGTAATACTCTGTCTCACCCTGCTCTGCACATGCTCAGGTGCTCTCCATTTTTAGGCACTGCCGAGTTTGTAGAGGCCGACTTGCTGACAGCCTTAAAGTGTAATTAAACCTTCCTATCCTTTACAGCCAAGGAAGCTGCTTCTGTTTGATCTGCAACTGCCATGGTGCTGCACATGTGATCAGTTATGGCACCAGCTATTTGATGTTTGACAGTTTAGTTTAGGACACAAGCAAATGTGACAGTTATCAATCCTGGCATTCCAGGAATGTAACTTTTTTTTAAAACCGTTAAATCAATGGGTTTAGTTCCGTTTTATGATTTACTGCTGCTCAGGGCATTTCGGTTTCAGCAAAATGTCAGCCTCCAGCAAGAAGAAGCAGGAACAATGCTAGAGGCAATTTACAGCACACACTAATTTTGGTAGCATAATTATTAATGTGGAATGCATGTTCCTTGCTAAAGAACATTATTTTTATCAAGTTGTTATGGGTAAAATTCCACTAAGCAATTCATAGATTATACAACTTTCTTCTTTGCTCGATTCTCCCATCAGCTGATGGTGAAATCCCTCCCATAGCGCTATTGCATCCTGCTGGCAGGGAGCCTTCCTGACTTCCATTATCTAATCATGTGAAAGTAAAAATGCTGTTTTTTTTATTTTCCTTGCATGTGATTATTTACCTTTAGTAAATCAACCCCTATTTATCGATGCGTGTAACTATTGGAAAAAATGGGTTAGCTCCCCACCACCTTCTAAAAAGGGAGCTACCAGTTTTGGGTGGTGTGTCCCCTTAACTACCTACCTCATTTTACTATACGGCGGGCGGGATCTCCTGACGTTATGTCGTCGCCCACTGAAGCGGCTCTTTACCCATGTGATTGGCTGTGTCCAATCACAGCCAATCACATGTAAACACGGAAGTGCTGTTTATCAGCTTTCCTTGTCTCACACTGACAGAGTGTAAGGAGAGCAGAGCTGATCAGCGACATTTCCTCGCAGGGAGACTGTACAGGTAATCAGGGCATTGATCAGCAGTGCCCATCAGTGACACCATTCAGTGCCCATCAGTGACATCATTCAGTGCCCATCAGTCACACCAGTCAGTGCCCATCAGTGATGCCAGTCAGTGCTGCCTTTTAGTGCCTGCTCATCAGTGCCCATCAGTGCCACCTATCCATGCTACGTATCATTGCCCATAAGTGCTGCTTAGCAGTGCCCATCAGTGCGGCATATTAGTGCTTTCTCATCAGTGCCTTTTAGTGCCACCTCATCAGTGCCCATAAGTGCCACCTCATCCGTGCTGCCCATCAGTGCTCATCATTGCTGCCCATCAGTGCCGCCTATCCATGCCATCTATCAGTGCTGCATATTAGCGCCTCCTCATCAGTGCCCATCAGTACAGCCTATCAGTGAAGGAGAAAATATACTTATTTACAAAATGTACTCACAAAAACTTAAGAAAACTTTTTTTGTTCAAAATCTTCTGTCTTTTTTTCGTTTTTTTTTAGCAAAAAAATAAAAAATCCAGCAATGATTAAATACCACCAAAAGAAAGCTATATTTGTGGGAAGAAAATGATAAAGCTTTCATTCGAGTGCAGCGTTGCATGACCGCGCAATTGTTATTCAAAGTGTGACAGCGCTTAGAGCTGAAAATTGGCCTGGGCAGGAAGGGGGTAAAAATGCCTGGTATTGAAACGGTTAATGGAGTCATATTGTACACTGAGCAGATGGAAAATGAGGCGAGCGTGCCATTCGATGTTCATGTGTGTAAGGTTCTTATATTTGGAAACTTTTTCCCAAAATTGTGCATTAGAAAATACGGATATTCTGCCCAGCAACTGTCATGATGGAGGCATTTTTTTTTCTTTTTGAAAACATTGTTCTGGTTGGAGTCTGCAGCAAGCATTATTTCGAGTTCTGATTTGTATTGCATTTGTTGTATTGTAGACGGAATCCAGAAAGAGTTAATGAGGAGCATGCAGCAGATTGTGTGTTGGTGATTATGGCGTTGGAGGGTTGACTGATAGTGAGGTTGATGTGTATGTAGAGCAGGGTGATATGGTCTTGTACTAAGCCTGTGACCCCATCACGCAGGCTCTGCGCGGCTCTTGGCCTGGCCCGGCTTATACTGTGTACGTGCAGAGTGCAATTAAAGGGACACGGCTTCAAAGCAGTACACCCTATGCAAAGGGAACCGTTCCATTCTCCATGTCACAGTCATACTTTCTTTATAGATAGAAAGACCTCACATCTCAAATTTACAGTAAAATGCAAAAAAAAAAAAAATAATAATAATAATAATAATTTGAAAAAAACGACAGTGCAAAAACAAATTGGGCCCTTTGAGAGCATTGGGCGGAAGTGACTTGTGATGTCGCTTCCGCCCTGCCATGTTATGGAGCCGCTCATTCGGCCCCAGATCTCATATTTAAGAGGTCCTGTCATGCTTTTTTCTATTACAAGGAATGTTTACATTTCTTGTAATAGGAATAAAAGTAATCAATTTTTTAAAAAAAAAAACAGTATAAACATAAAAAGTAAAATAAATAATTAAAAAAAAAATGTAAAGCGCCCTGTCCCCGTGAGCTCACACGCAGAAGCGAACGCATACGTAAGTCTCGCCCACATATGAAAACGGTGTTCAAACCACACATGTGAGGTATAGCTGCGATCATTAGAGCGAGAGCAATAATTTTAGCACTAGAACTCCTCTGTAACTCAAACTGCTAACCTGTAGAATTTTTTTAAACTTCGCAAATGGAGATTTTTAAGTTGCAAAGTTTGTCGCAATTTTGAAGCATGACATGTTGGGTATCATTTTGCTCGGCATAACATTATCTTTCACAATATGGAAGAAAATTGGCCTAACTTTACCGATGTCTTATTTTTTAACTCAAAAAACTGAATTTTTTTCAAAAATAATCGCGCTTGTAAGACCGCTGCGCAAATACGGTGTGACATAAAGTTTTGCACGACCGCCATTTTATTCTCTAGGGTGTTAGAAAAAATATATATACATATATAATGTTTGGGGGTTCTAAGTAATTTTATAGCAAAAAAAAATGGTGGTTTTAACTCGTAAACACCGAACCCAAAAAACAGGCTTGGTCTTGAAGTGGTTAAAAACAGTTTATTAAAACCAACAATTGGCAACTCACATGGGACAGAAGATAAAAGGCACATCAGCAGGTCCTCAAAGGGGTAACATCAGTAAGACATCCATAGGCCAGGATCCATAGCACCATTATGAACTGTAGCAAGCGTTACCAAGCTTGATAAAGGAGTGCGGCTGCCACACCAATCGCAACTCAGATTATGCGTCACTGTCCAGTGACATCATCAGCCCAGGACTCTAGCGACCATGGAACCAAGACTCGTTTCCAGATTCCTTGGTCTCCGGTCGGTTACCAGCTCACAGGGACGCTTGCTACAGTTCATGATGGTCCTGGCCTATGGATGTCTTTGAGGGGTGTGTTTAAAGTCTGCACTTAGGCTACTTTCACAGTGGAGCGGTAGCGGTAAATCACCGCTAGTTACCATTGTTATAGTGGCGCTATGGCGCTGCTATGCAGGCAGGAGCGCGGAACTTTTAACCCCCCACAAGGGGTTAAAAGTGCCGGTGCGCTGCGCTTGCGATGCGGTGTGCAGCTGTGTGCTGCCGCTTCGGAAGCGCTTGCCATTGATTTCAATGGGCAGGGGCGATGGAGGAGCGGTGTATCACCGCTCACCACACCGCCCCAAAGATGCGGCTTGCAGAACTTTTTGTAACGTCCTGCAAGCGCACCGCCCCAGTGTGAAAGCACTCCGGCCTTCGCATTGGGGTGGATTGAGGGGGATTTTTGAGGCAATTTGCAGGCGATATTTTTAGCTAAATAGCGCCTGTAAAGCGCCTCAGTGTGAAAGGGCTTAGAGCCACCTCTTTTCTTCTATTTTTTCCGATATAAAAAACAGGGCTTAAATTTACAATAAACAAAGAAATTCCATTGTAACAAACAAATACATAAATTCATAGTATGATGCCAATCTATTGAGTACCAAGAGTGTACCTTCCCAATGTTTAACCACATGGACTGAAATGATTTACCCCCTTAATGACCAGGCTATTTTTTGCAATACGGCATTGCGTCGCTTTAACTGAATTGCACCCAAACAAAATTGATGTCCTTTTGTTCCCACAAGTAGAGCTTTCTCTTGGTGGTATTTGAGCACCTCTGCAGTTTTAAATTTTTGCATTATAAACAAAAAAAGCGACACTTTTGAAAAAAAGCTATATTTTTTACTTTTTACTATAATAAATATCTAATGTTTTTTGGAAAATTTCCTCAGTTTAGGTCGATATATATTCTTCTTCCTACTTATGGTAAAAAAAAATCCCAATAAGCGTAGATAGATTTTTTTTACTAGTAATGGCGGTTATCAGCGTTTTTTAGCGGGAATGCAACACAGCACTGTGGTATAGTGGATAGCACCTTCTGGTAGCAAAAGGGTCACTGGTTAGAATCCCAACCACGACACTACCTACCTGGAGTTTGCATGTTCTCCCTGTGCCTGCGTGAGTTTCCTCTGGGTACTCTGGTTCCCTCCCACACTCCAAAGACATGCTGGTAGGTCAATTGGATCCTGTATAAATTGGCCCTAGTATATGTATGAATGTGAGTTAGGGACCTTAGATTGTAAGCTCCTTGAGGGTAGGGACTGATGTGAATGTACAATGTATTTGTAAAGCGATACGTAAATTGACGGCGCTATAGAAGTACCTAAACTAAATAAATTTAATAAATAAATAATTGTGGCGGACAGATCGGACACCTAACTGACATTTTTTTACACTTTTTTGGGAGCCAGTGACATTATTACAGTAATCAGTGATAAAAATATGCTGTACTAATGGCACTGGCAGGGAAGGGGTTAACATCAGGAGCGATCAAGGGTTTAAATGTGTTCCCTGTTTGTATCTGGTAACTGTACGGGGGGCTGTGTGACTGGGGAAACACACAGATCCATCTTCCTGCATAGCCAATGTGACAGCGATTTGCGGGAATGAGCCAACCTGCCGCAGTATAATGAAGGCGGCTGGTTGGCAAGTGGTTAACCGTTTAGCGACTCCCCACGCATACTGCGGCAAGGCAGCCATTCTGTGGCAGATCACATGCCTAGTACGTGATCTGACACTTCCAGGTCTGTGGCGCGTATGTGATTGAACACAGCGGGAGCCAATCAGCGGGTCCGCCAGACGCGATGTCCCACCGATCTTTCGGGCAAAAGGTAGAACTGTGCTCTGCCTATGTAAACAAGGCAGACCGCCATTCTGTGAGAGGGGAATGTGCTGCTAAGGAACACGGATCTTTACATTCCCTCAGTCAAAGCACCTCCCGCCGACAGTTAGTAATCACTCCTAGGGAACACAGTTAACTCTTTGATCATCCCTAATGTTAACCCCTTCCCAGCCAGTGTCATTAGTACAGTGACAGTGTATATTTTTTTTAGCACTGATCACTGTATTAGTGTCACTGGTCCCCAAAAAGTGTCAAAAGTGTCAGTTAGGTTTTTGGATTGCCTGCTGCAATATCGCAGTAATAATAAGTCGCTGATCACCACCATTAAGAGTAAAAATAAATAAATAAATAAAAATATACCATAGTTAGTAGCCGCTAATATGTGCAAACCAATCAATATACATGTATTGGGATTTTTATTACCAAAAATATGTAGCAGAACACATATCGGCCTAAATTGATGAAGAAATTTAATTTTTACAAGTTTTTATTGGGAATGTTTTATAGCAGAAGGAAAAAAAAAATATATATATATATATATTTTTTCTAAATTGTTGGTCTTTTCTTTATATATAGCGCAACAAATAAAAATCGCAGAGGTGAAATACCACCAAAAGAAAGTTCTATTTGTGGGAGAAAGAAAGGACATTTTTTATTTGGGTACAGCGTTACACGCTCGCACAATTGTCAGTTAAAGTAACACAGTGCCATATCGCAAAAAATGGCCTGGTCATGAAGTGGGGGGAGGGGGGTAAACCTTTCGGAGCTGAAGTGGTTAATAAGATCGGGTAGTTTAATCAAAAATTGGATAATCAGATGTTCCACAATTGCGTTGGGGGACACAGCTATGTACACATTATTCACATTACATTTACTTGCTGGAACATTAAAGGAGAAAAAGAAAAAAAAACAAAAGAAAAACCACAAAAAATAAATAAAATAAAAATAAATGATTAAATAAAAAGAGAGAAAGAAAAAAGAAACAGCCAGCATTTTATTAATTTGATAGTTTTTTAAAAATGTAATAATAATTTTGACAAAAGAAAAGAGAAAAAAAAATTCTGCTAAAAGAAAATGTAGGACTGGGAAGCTGCAATATATTATGTTTTTGTTCTTGGCTTTAGAGACGCTTTAAGTGATTTAACTCCGGCATCAGCCCAAAACCAGAATAAGCGTTTTGGTTGACTGTTTCACGTGGTCACCCACCCATTTGGCACGAGAAATTCCAGATTCCTAGCAAGGCAGAGCCACACCAAATGAGAGATGGTAGGAGGGTCTTTGCAAAATGTCAAAAGTAATTTAGGAATTTAGGGGGAGGATTATGGAAAATTGATTTAACCAGATTTGATGCGTTAAGTAGAATAAAGCAGAACAAAATGTACAATGTTTTATTTGTTATTGCTAGAATGTAGCAGTACAGGAGATGGAAGCTTCTACCTACTGCTGCCTTCTCTTCCGCATGTCCTGGGCGGTGTCTCTGTGGGGGGGCTTTAAGAAGGGGCGCACACTGCTGTGGTGCGTTAGGCTGCTTTTACACTGATGCATTTTGGCCGCATTTTTACTGTGCTAAAAATGCAACAAAAATGCAATCCCTTTAATCCCACGGGACTCTTCACATCACTGCGCTGCACATGCAAGTCTTGCATGCTGCATCTTTGGTGTGGTTTAAACGCAGCTTCCCATTGAAATTTAAGTGAGTAAACTCTCATGTCTGACTTTTACCTATAGGTAAGCTTATAATAAATGAAAACAAGAAAAATCGACATTTACGGTACTGCACATGGAGTGTAGCTTGCTCGGTATGAATGTGCATGCAGCATACATGAACCCTGTAGGCTGACATCGCTGCTCAGGGCTGATATGTGAAAATCAACAATGTGTAGCCAGTGCTGCTGCCGCCGCCGCCGCCACTGATTACTCACTATCTATATTTACACCACCCTCTGAATGAGTCATTCTTTCGGTGGCAGTACATGCGCAGAATGGCCTTTGCCTACAGAATCATCCAAGGTCATTCTATGCATGCCCCGCCGCTGCATGAAATACTAATTCAGGTGGAAATGTAAACCTCAGTAGTGTGTAAGGCCCATTGCACACTAGTGGACTGTCAGTTTTTCAGGTGGACCTGATCAGATCCTCCAGTCTCTTCTATGGAGTGGCGGGAGTCAACAGATATGTGTCAGTTGACACCCGCCAACATCCAATTCTATCCACTAAAAACTGATGGACAGTGATCCATTCCCCATCTGTCTGGTGGATCAGATTGAATGTCAGTCGGGTGTAAACAGACAGGTGGTTCATTTACATCTGACCGCCCATAGAGGAGAGCGCCTGCTCTGCGGGGATCAGCAGACAGATTCTCCGCTAAGCAGGTGGACTCCAACCGAGCCCACCATGCATGTAAGGTGCCTATCCGGGGCTTTGGTGGCACTGGTTACACCTTGTCAATTCACATGAGCCATGGGGCCAGCCAATAAAGTCCATGTTCACTGTACACATGTAAAATTTAGCTCAAACGTTGCATGCGTACAGCGTACAGAGAGCTTTTCACCTGGGATCTTGCTGCCAGCACAATCCTGCATCCCCATTGATAGGAAAAGCAAGTACACCTTTCCCTCCTCCTTAAAGCGGAGTTTTACCCAAAAATGGAACTTCCGCTTTAAGCACTCCTCGCCCCCTTACATGCCACATTTGGCATGTCATTTTTTTGGGGGGGGTGTGTACCCAGTTTTCAGAGGGACTTCCTGTCCCTCTTCCGCTTCTGCGCTGCCTAGGCGACTCCTCCTCTCCTCCTAGGCGGCCCCTCCCTCCTGGCAATCTTCTGGGACACGTCACAGGTCCCAGAAGATTGCCTGGCCACTAGGAATGCGCAGTGTGACTCGCACATGCGCAGTGCGTGCCCGGCCGTGAATCCATGGCCGGTGCCCACACTTGCAATGATGGCGCCGCAGGGAGGAGGGGGAGACGAGTGAGGCTTCGGGCGAATTGCTGGACCAGGAGACAGGTAAGTTACTGTTTATTAAAAGTCAGTAGCTACACTTTTAGTAGCTGCTGACTTTTAATAAACTAAAAAACGAATGGAACTTCACTTTAAGTCTTTGTTTACGACTTGCATGCAGGTGCATTTTAAAATGGGAATTTCCATTTAAACCAATTAGTACTATTTCCAGCTGCATCCCACATGTCCTGGGTTTTAGTGCTTTTTTTTACATTTGCATGCCTGACTATGAGGCAAATAAAAGTATTTTTCCATGAGATGTCCTTAAAGGCTGTGCCAGATGATCCCACACATGTTCTTGATCTGTGCCCTGCAGACCTTATTGAAGGGTCATTCAACCCACTACTGATTCTAATGTGTCTCAGGGTGTCTGGTGAAAGTATCTCTGTACATGACTGTACAAGGGGATTCATTTTCACATTTGTCGTGTTACAACCTGAAATTAACTTGGAATTGTTGACACCAGGGGCCTCCAAATTTCTCAGTACTAGGTCCTCATCATACATTTTACAAATATATGCAGGCCGAAACAAAAAAAAATCAGTTTACGCTGTAAGAAATAACTTCATATCAGAAGTCTCCCATCACGTC
Organism: Glandirana rugosa; assembly: GCA_018402905.1. Lineage (NCBI taxonomy): Eukaryota > Metazoa > Chordata > Amphibia > Anura > Ranidae > Glandirana > Glandirana rugosa. The sequence continues at coordinate 1,017,367 of BLSH010039656.1, forward strand.
AGAGCCCCCCTTAGATCATGGTCCCCATCAGAGTCCCACCTTCCATCATGGTCCCCATCAGAGTCCCACCCTCCATCATGTTCCCCATCAGGGACCCACCTTCCATCATGGTCCCCATCAGGGACCCACCTTCCATCATGGTCCCCATCAGAGTCCCACCCTCCATCATGATCCCCATCAAAAGCAGAGGACAACTGATCTGGGCAAAACTTTTTTTTTTATTAACTTGCATAGATTGATCAAACTTCACATGTTGGTAGAGTAACTCTTTTCTTTTTCTTCTTTTTCATTGCAGGTAAAAAATGTATTTCAAGCAGAAGCAAAGTGTCGTCATTGAGTACTTGATGAAGTACGGGGTGCAGGCTGTCCAACATCCACAGAAGGATAAATAAAGTTTATGGAGATGACACCATTGACCAGAGTGACCTAGGACTAGACATTGCTTTTGTCAATGGTGCCATCTTCGTGAACATTCTGCGACCTTCTGTGGGTATCCATCAGCCTGAACCCCTCCTTCATCAGGAACTCAATGACAGCACTTTGCTTCTGCTTGGAATCCATTATTTACCTGCACTGAAAAAAAGAAGAGTTACTATATAGAGGAAGAGTTACTCTACTAACGTGAAATTTGAATGACCTATGTAAATTAATGAAAAAAGTTATGCCCACTTTTGCATTTCTTTCGTTACAGCTCTCACATGTTACGCTAGAAGGTGTCCCTCTTACTTATCTCAGAAAATTGGGAGATATTTTTATATACAATATGTTGTGTATGCCAAAGGGGAAAAATCCGACTGAAATTTGTTTTAATCCAGGGTTGTAACACTACAAAACATTAAAGTCCAACGGGTTGAATACTACTGAATGCAAGGTACTATTGCATGTATTTAATAAATACAAGAGAAGGAATGGGAGCACCTCAAGGTAAAGGGAATGCTCTAACCTCCTAGATGGGCGTTAGCTCGCCACTGTGTTGGAGAGATCCAGGCTCTGCAATGCCCAAGGGATATATGCAGCTGAGCAAACTCTACTCATATGTAAAATTTAACATTCCAGTGGACCTTTAAACCTGTTTGCAGTGTCACCTGTCATTGCGGATGTTTTCATTATACACATATGAGTAGGTTAAACAGTCACTGATGGAAATGTTGGGAGATTTGCCTGGGAGTCGGTGTTATTGATTCTCCACTGTATTACAACAGAAGGCCTGTCACTCATACCTGGACCTTCTCCCAGGATAGTCACCTTCACTTTCACTGAGCAGAAGGGGCAGATTAGGTTTTATCTTTCTAATGAGATAAGAAATCTGTTTGCTCTGCACAGCTTTCCCATATTTATTTAATTGTATTTTCTTCAGCTCTTGTATATCAGCCCCACACAATCACAAATCACCTTTTTTAATGTATATTTTTTTTATTTTATTTTCTCATTTTTTTCCTTTTATTGGTTGAACTAGATGTCTTTTCTTTAACCAGACTAACTATGTAACTGTGCCACCCAAAACCTAGGATCTATTTTATTTTAAACAGAAAAACATTTATTGAATATGTACAACAGGATATACAAAAAATATTGCATGCCTGGTACGGTATATCACCATTCACATCAAATAGAAGAACATGAGAAAATATTCCATCGAAATGGTAGCCCACAAAGGAGGTTAAGGCACATTCAACATAAAATAATCAAAACGTAATAAAAAATATTCCTGAATGAGTAATGATGAGTATGATAAAGAAGGGCTCACTCAAAGAGATACATTTCCAGTATCGTAGTTCACAGGGGCATGATAACAAACATTCACTTATGGATAGCAATCACCAGAAATATAGATGGGGGGGGGATCCACTTAGCAAAGCCCATATGAAACATCTGGAAGGTCAACAAACCACTCATTGGATAACTGAAGTGAACCGTCAGCCCCCTTTTTTAAATGAACATTCTCCTCTTTTTTAGTAAATCAGCCTCATTTATTACATGACCCTTTACAAACCAGAGCACTGAAAACACCATCAATGTCTGATCTAAGGTCTAGGTTTATATAGAGATGAGGGTGAGGAGGGGCATTTTTATTTCCCACATGAGTTATCCTTTAATGGTTTAATGGGGATCAAGCTGTCCATACTCAGCAGGATATCGTTTTACAATTTTGAACCATTCCATGCTAAGAATATTCCAATTGCAGCCAATATCCCCAGTTCAAAGCACATCAGACAATCTATGCATATGAACCCCTGGGACATGACTTGACAGCTTTCTGTGCAGCTTCCAGGGACAGCCTCCTCTTTTCTAGATTTGTCCCTGGAAATCGTTCTCTGGTTTTCTGAACCAGCCAGGTTTTTGTCTGTTAAATTCAGCTTTTGTCATAACACCTCTGAGTCACAGCACTTGAAATGGAAGAAAAGCTGTTTATAGTTTAGAAGACATATAATTGACTCTTTAGTGGCTCCCGGCTCAGGAAAGGCTCTTGTACATAGACCAACTTCACGTTTTTAGGCATTCAGGTGTTTTTTTTTACTTACTTAAGCAAGCCATACATGATACAATTTTCTTTTCCTTCAACCACAAGTTGGAGGAAAAAAAATTGCTTGATTCCCTCGTCAACACTGGCAGTGTCGATGGAGGAATCCCTCCTGCAGCGCTATTGTATTCTAACAGCAGGAGGTTTTCCCACCTTCAGAAAACAATAATCACTGCTAGCAGCTATAACTGCCGACAGTGATCGCACAAAAAAACCCCCAACAAGCTGGATGTACTACGATCTATGGATCAACTTCATTACAACCAGCCTGCCAAAAATCAAGCATCACTAAATGGTGGACCGCGGTCCAGATCTAGACTGAGCCACTGTCCCATCCAGACCTGCAGTCATGCCATTTAGGAGCCGCTTCTTTAACCCTGACTTCCGGAACTGCCATTCTCAAGGCAGAAAAGTTAACCACAGCAGCTCCCGCTCCTGTCTTCCATTCAGTACGGCTGTGCATCCCGCTCTCTGATACAGGGACAGGGAGACAGGGGGTGATGTGTTTTTAATCAGCCTGTATACACAGGTATGTAAACTTGCTCTGCATATAGATCAGTAAAAAAATACAAAAATCTGCGTTTCTGGTCGATAATTTATGTGTGCGCATGTGTAAACCAGTGATGGCTGGTGCTCCATTTTTTTTTTTTTTGGGGGGGGGCTTTTTTGAAGCCAATTAGAGCCTCAGGCTCTGTTCATGTGCTTAACCCCCCCCCCCCCCCATTGAAATCCATGCATCCGGATCCCTGCATGTAGATTAGGCTGGCGGCGCCCCTAATGGAGCGGCCACCACTGGTGTAACTTGCAAATATGCGCATACGGCCACACTCCCTTGATTAAAAGAATACTAGAAGAATTTTTACACATGTGTACGCTCGCACGCATTCACGCACATAAACACATGTACTGTACAGCCTATCCTTGTATTTTACGTAGGAACTTTCTTCCAGGAATATCTGATGTACATACATCTGTACTGTGTGTAAGAACTCTTAGGTGGCATTGAGGACATCAAACTTGGGCACACTAGATCAGCAGCAGAGTGTCCCTGGGAAATCAGGAAATATTTGACCATGTTGGCAGCTGTGTAAGCAAGAAGGAGAAAACAGAAGCGAGGAAGGTAAATGTTGCTGCTGTCGGACTTTCTCCTTTTTGATGAAGTCATTCTTTGCTCAGGTCCTGAACTGAAATGGATTTTGTAGTATATAATGACAAGGCCATCATATCCCTCTTGTGCAGCCCCCACTGCCACCCAGGATTGGAGCCAGCTCCTTCTCAGTGGGGTTCTTCATTATTTTTGCTATTTACAACAAGCAGTACCACTTTTCCATTCTCTTTTTTCTTTAATTAAACGTTGGAATAATTTATTTCATATTCAGTCGGCATAGAACTGTAGAGTTTTTTTTAATATAACTTTGGACACATTGCCAGAATTACAGCGCTGTAATAATGGACTGCTAGGAGGTATACTCCAGAGACTAAAAGCAATTAGAATTTTACATTAAAAAGAACATTTTGATTGTACCAGTTCTAAGAACCCAACTATGAATGTGCTTCCCCTTCAGCCTTGCAGAATAGAAAAGGGTCAGGCTTAGTCAGGCAGGCAGGTTTTGTCCAAAAATAAATAGGGATGAAGCTTGAAGTGGTATTAAAGATTCAGCTTTAACAAAAAAAATAAAAAATAATAACAAACATGTCATACTTACCTGCTCTGTTCTGTAGTTTTGCACAGAGTAGCCCTGATCCTCTTCTTCTTGGGCCCACCGCCAGCGTTCCTGACTACTTCCCCTTGACCAGTGCTCCCGATAGCAAGCCGCTTGCTATTGGGGCACTGGTTCATGCTGCCCATCAGTGCCACCTATCAGTGCTCATCAGTGCTGCATATTAGTGCCTCCCTATCAGTACTATCCCATCAGTGCCCTTCAGTGCTGCCTCATCAGTGCCCATTAGTGCCGCCTCATCAGTGCAGCCTCATAAGCGCACATCAGTGAAGGAGAAAAATGACTTATTTACAAATTTTTCTGACAAAAACTTAACAACTTTTTTTTTTCAACATTTTTGATATTTTTTAGTTTTTTGGCAAAAAATTAAAAACCCAGCAGTGACTATATACCACCGAAAGAAAGATCTATTTGTGTGAAGAAAGTTATAAAAAATTCATTTGGGTACAGTGTTGCATGATCGCGCAATTGTCATTCAAAATGCAACAGCACTGAAAGCTGAAAAATGGCCTGGGCAGGAAAGGGGTGAAAGTGTCCGGTATTGAAGTAGTTAAAGTGGAACTAAACTCAGTGATTTAACTATTTCCCAAAACAATTAGGCCTCGTTCACACGGGGGGATACATCAGCTTAACCCCATGGAGGACCATGTTTACCCTCACAGGGATGCACAGGTGTTCCATGCAACCCCCGTGCAGGCAGTCCTTTTGCTGTCAGTTGGGATGCAGTGACTGTATGGACACAGCATGCTCCCAATTCTTCCTCTGTGCAGGTGCACGGCCCCAAACACACCCAGGCAATGGGACTCCCACATGGAGATGCATGGAACATCTGTGCATCCCCATGAGAGTAAAGATGATTCTCCATGGTTGTACACTTATGTATGCCCCTTGTGAATGAGGTCTAACATTCAAAGCTTGCTGTGAATTATAACTGTCACAAGTACTTTTGCTGTCAACTGAACTCTTATGTCACCAAATGGCTGGTGTCATAACTAATCACATGTGCAGCACCATTGCAACTACAGATCAAACAGAGGCTAAGATGACAGCTTCCTTGGCTGTAAAGGATAGGAGGGTTTAGTTCTGCTTTAACTTTTTTTTGTGTTTGTTAAATGTTAAAGAGTAACTTTCACATTACCCCATGTAACCTTCTCCTATAGCTAAAGGTGGCTAAAGGTGGTGTCTGATAGAGTGACACCGGCAAACCCCTTGGATTTCAGTACCAGCTGCAGTGGAGGCAGGGGCTGTAAGGAAAGGCTGATAAGGTGAATAACTGGCCTAAGTGAACCCCAGGACCATTGCACCAGGCTGGTGAAACTGTATCACCCACAGAGGTAAGTACAGCAGGGATTGGAGGAGTGAGGATTGTGTAGGGCAGCAGCCACCAAACTGTGGCCCGTGGGCCAGATGTGGCTTTGGGTCACTTCTCCCATTGATACAACACAATATTCCTCCCACTGACACCATCAATGGGACTCCATTGCTTCCACTGACACAGATGATGGGGCAGTATTCCATCCAGTGACATGGACGATGGGGCACTCTTCCTCCCACTGAAACCGACGATGGGGCACTATTCCTCCCACTGAAACCGACGATGGGGCGCTATTCCTCCCTCTGAAACTGACGATGGGGCGCTATTCCTCCCACTGAAACCGACGATGGGGCACTATTCATCCCACTGAAACCGACGATGGGGCGATATTCCTCCCACTGAAACTGACGATGGCGCGCTATTCCTCCCACTGAAACTGACGATGGCGCGCTATTCCTCCCACTGAAACTGACGATGGGGTGCTATTCCTCCCACTGAAACCGACGATGGGGCGCTATTCCTCCCACTGAAACCGACGATGGGGCGCTATTCCTCCCACTGAAACTGGCGATGGGGCGCTATTCCTCCCACTGAAACTGACGATGGGGTGCTATTCTTCCCACTGAAACTGGCGATGGGGCGCTATTCCTCCCACTGAAACCGACGATGGGGCGCTATTCCTCACACTGAAACTGACGATGGGGCGCTATTCCTCCCACTGAAACTGACGATGGGGCGCTATTCCTCCCACTGAAAACCACAATAGGGCACAATTCCTCCTACTAATACCAATGATGGGGCACTAATCCCCCCCACTAATACCAATGATGGGGCACTATTCCTCCTCCGACTGACCATCAAGCCTGAGGCATTGCTTACTCCCACGGACGCTGGGGCGTCATATACTCCCACTGACCAGTCCGGCTTCAGTAAAGTCTAAAGGACAGTAAACTGGCCCTTTTCTTAGAAAGTTTGAAAACTCCTGGTGTAGGGTGTTAGTTCATCTTTTAATTTTTTGGGAAAAGGTGAACTAATCCTTTAACATTGACCACCAATCAGATAAAACCTCAAACATCACCACTACCAAGTTAATCTTAATCTCCTTCGTACCGCTGTTTTGGAAAAACACAATGGGGAGGTAGACGTGTATTTAATTGTACTCAGGCAGTCATTGTGCCAGTGAATGGATGTGATCTGTGCTTTTATTAGACTGCTCAGATCACAGTCACAATGTACAGAGGCAATTGGAGTGGCTCTGTACCTTGTGATAACTGTGAAGCAATCCCAGCAATCACAAATATAAAGCATATTCACAACAAAGGATCAGCGTACACTTTAAGGAAGACTGCAAACAGGCAGGTAGGTTTATTTTATTGCAGAAGAGACAATGTATGTCTCTTCTGCAATAAAAGGCTGACCTGCTTGCATTTTTTTCCAGTTTAAGTTAAACTGAAGTTTCCCTTAAAAGTAGATATATTAACTCAGCATGCAGCTTTAGCACCAGGAAACCAGCCTGCCCCTGGCAGCATGATGCAATTAATGAGCGCTGCACTCTGTGTAAAAGCAGCGGCCTATCTGCAGCAGTCCAGCGCTGTTAAGCAGGACTATAGTTCTGCAGCCAGCAACATTCATTCTCCCAGCTCATTTCTTCCCCAGCCACTATTTTTTTTTCTTCTATGTTTGTCTAGCTTTTGAAAAAAGAGCCACATTTGGGAACTTTCATGGCACTGACCCTGTATGTACACCATTATGCGGTAGCAGCAGGAGTATCAGCAGATCTCGAGGACAGCCAAACAGATTACACTGCTTCATTCTATCACACACTTCAGAGGTTTGCTGGGCAGAGTTGCAGGTCAGTCAGCGTGACATGAGCAGGGACATTCTGTTCAGCTTCTTTGTTGTAGGGACTTATAAAACAATCCCTCCGTTCCAAGGCAAGCTTTCTCAAATCAGCAAGTGCGCTGTAAACAGCAAAGCATGAGATGCATGATTAAAGGGTAACTCCACTTTCATGGGGAAGAAATAGAGCAAATAAAGAAAAAATAATATAGGGTGTACAATTGCAATATAAGTCATATTGTAATTGAATGTTATTAAAAATTACCTTTCAATCTGAAGCTCTGTAATTTTCTGAGAATGCATTGCAATATGGCTACCTGGAGTTGTTCTGTACACAGAGTGTGTACTGACGACTCCCCAGAAACATCATTTCCTGCTTGTGTGTTTGGCTCACCAATTTTCCCAGAAGTCTGCACTAAGATACAAGTCCGATTTCAGGCATCCCCTGCAACAAAAATTTCATTTTTGGAGAGATACTTTTAATAGAAACACGTCTAAAGGGATGCAAGCCCAGTAGATTTCCTCAGCTGCACACCTGACAGTTAATTATGAAACCCCTCCCATTAGACCCACTCAGTACAAAGGCACAGAGAAACACAGAGGGATTTCTTCAGAATAACAACAGGTAGGAATCTGCAACAAAGGTTGTTCTAATTCCAGCAATGTACATAGATCACCCAGAGGGGTATGTTTTTTTCTCAAGAAAAGTGGAGTTGCGCTTTAAAAGTTTCCGCTATTATTATCAAAATATATCAGTCCCCAAAATGTCGAGCAGTAGAAAGTTCTGAAGATATTCAGTAAAACACAAGGAAAGAACAGTCCTGGCAACATGCAGATTCCGTCCCAGAACTCTGCAGCACTTCTAAAGGTATAAAGGTCCCTTGATTTAATTTTAATCTGAATTTGATAGAATGCAGTCCATTGCACTCACATGCAGCAAGAGTTTGCCTTGTGCTGCCATCTCCTTACTAAAACTAGAGCACTGAGAATCTGGTGCAGCTATGCATAGTAGCCAATCAGCTTCTCACCTCAGCTTGTTCAACCAACTCTTTCGCTGCCAGGACCGTTTTTGCAATTTTTTGCACACATGTTTAAAAAAATTATTTTATGCCTGAAGATTACCCCAAACCAACAAACATTTTATATTTTCTGAAAGCAGACACCCTGGAGAATAAAATAGTAGTAGTTCCAATTTTTCATGTCACATGTTATTACCTCATAAGTCTAGGGAACGCAAAATTTCAGTAAAAAATACACTAAAGTGAATTTTAGGGTAAACAAACGCAATAAACTACCCTTATTTTTGGTAAAATATAAAAGAAGAAGCTGCACTGAGTAAATAGATACCCCACATTTCCCGCCTCAAATTTGTGTGTTCTCGTGAAATGGTGGCAAACTTCAGTACCCTGTATTTTCTATAGGGGAAGCTTCAAAAGCCCCCTATAGGTATCTGTTACATGTGTATCACAATCAACGCTTTCACTCACACAGTAGAGCAGCACGATTCGCTTAGAATAAAGATCACAATTCTCTCATCTCATCTTTTAAATTATATATTATACAATTATAAAAAATTGGGAAAACTTTATGGTTTGTTTCTTTTTAAATTCATTAAAGTGTATTTTTTCCCAATAAAAAAATGTTATTCTCTAGAGTCTCTGCTAAAAAATATATATATATATATATATATATATATATAAAATGTTTGGAGGTTCTAAGTCATTTTCTAGCAAAAAAATACTGATTTTAACTTGTAAGCAAACAAGTGTCATAAAAAGGTTTAGTCTTTAAGTGGTTAAACTGACCTCATTTAGAGACCGAAGTTCATCCCTTTGATGTAGAAGAACTAAATGTTACAATGTTTCACTTTACTTTCACTTCGACCTGAGCGATTGTGATAAACTTGGCAGGCTGCCTGTTTTTTTTTTGCTGTTTTAAGATCGTGAGGGGGGTTGAATCGTGATCTCGATTTTTTAAAGGTTAATCGTGCAGCTCTAACACATAGGCGCCCCCGATGCATGCGTTTACGTTCATATGGGCGTATATGTGGGGTATGGGGGCCTCAAAATTTGCAAAAAAAAAGGTCCCCTATGTGATGATTTTTAAGTGACAGGTTCTCTTTAATGAGACATACAGGGTCAATGTCCTCCCTGTGCTCCACTGAATTTTTTGCAATGCAGATCGCATTGCAAAACATCTTTTCCTGGCTGTGTTTGCCAGGGAGACAGAGAGCTTGACCCAAAAGTGATGCCAGAGACACCGCTTTCCGGGTCACAACAGGAAAGGGATGAGAGCTCATGTGTATCCACTCTTCTCCTTCACCACCAGCCGCCGGCACCGGCCATCTCTCTCCCGGGCCGGCAGATGGGCAAGCAGAGCCCGGTAAGTATGAGGGCTGTCAGTTTCACACACCATCCTGGTGTCTGCAGACCCCGGATTGTGTGTATGACCCCCCCCCCCCCCCCGTCAGCTTCCTACGACGTATGGACCTGGCAGCGAAAGGGTTAAACCTGGAAGGTTTTCATTTCATTTATGTACAGTGTTGCATGACTGTGCAATTGTCAGTTAAAGTAACACAGTGCCGAATCACAAAAAATGGCCTGGTCATGAAGGGAAATCTTCCCGGGGTCACCTGGTTAATTTGTGTATTTAGAGGTTTGCCTGCAATTTAGCTTCAACTTGATAAAGGCTGACCAAATCCTAGACTAGCCAGCACACTGATAGTGTTGATGAAGATCTTAGGCTGCTTTCACATGGGTACCTCCATGAAGCGCGATCTACCTGCTCAGCGAAGAATCTCTCCGCTGATCCCCGCTGGGCAGGCAGATGACAGGTCCATGTCTGCTCCACTGATGCAGAGTGGACACGGACAAAGCCCGCTCTCGGCAATTGGGTGGAAATGGACCACCTGTCCTTTTCATCCAATGCCATCTGATCAAATCCGCCAGGTGGATGGAGAATAGGTGGTTCCCCATCCATCTGTTTTTGGCAGACAGGATTGGATCGGATAGGATGGCGGCGGATCTGCTGCTCCATAGGAGTGAATGGAAGGCCTGATCAGATCCACCTGAAAAACTGACAGGCGCACCATGTAAAAGGGGCCTGATGCTTGGATGAATTCGTTTTATCCTGATCATGTTGAGGACAAGTCACAGTATGTAGATGAACTGTATTTTAAATATATAATTCTAATTAAAATGATACGTGTTATATGTGGAAGAACTGCAAGCTTTGAACTTTAAAAGAATTCTGATTTCTGATTTATTTTGCAGTGATTTGTATGAACTGTATTATGTTCACCACTCTTAGTTTATAGTGCTGCGGTAAGAGCCATATTTTATCTTATATAAGATTGGCCAATACCTGTCTATGGTTACAATTGAAAATGCGTCAAGTTTTCTAATTTATTATTAGGTGTTTATTCAGACTTTGTAGTAAAGGGTGCACAATGGTGCGTTATACTTATAGAATGGCTTTCAGTTAAGGCCAGGCTCCAGGCCAGGGTTTCTCAACCAGGGTTCCTCCAGAGGTTGCTAGGGGTTCCTTGAGCAGTGGTCAATTTCTACCTCTCAGATAAATTCCCAATGACATCATTGATCTTTTTAGCTATCTGTAAGGGGTAATTCTTCCCAGTGACCACAAGTGTAAGGAACATTCTTCCCATTGACCATCACACTAATGTATCATGAGTTGTAGATTTTTAATTTTTAGCAGGGGTTCCCT
>BLSH010039656.1:1036781-1053953 GCA_018402905.1 Glandirana rugosa
TAGTCCCATATATCACGTCGTAGTGTCTAGTCCCATATATCACGTCGAAGTGTCTAGTCCCATATATCACGTCGTGCACTATATACCCTGATCTGTGATGCTGCACTATATACCCTGATCTGTGATGCTGCGCTATATACCCTGATCTGTGATGCTGCACTATATACCCTGATCTGTGATGCTGCGCTATATACCCTGATCTGTGATGCTGCACTATATATCCTGATCTGTGATGCTGCACTATATACCCTGATCTGTGATGCTGTGCTGTATACGCTGTCCTGTGAGGCATCATTCATTTTATATTACAAAGTAATAATAGTAATAATGTGCTTCAATCAACCTGACACCATAGCAACCATGGCGCCGGGATGATTGAAGCGCTAACACCAGGTGTTTGGAGTATCTTTATCTGCTGATTGTTAATCTTTCTGGAATACACATATTGCTATTGTGGTGTAGGATCTGGGCCTGCTGTCCCTCCATCCCGACTTCTTTCCTTCCTTCTCTCTCCTTCCCTCTCTCTTTCTGTCTTTCTTTATTTCTTCCTCCTTCCCTCATTCATCTCAGACTCGAACCACACTCCCTTTAAGCCAATGCCCCATTTAAGCCACACCCACTATTCCGCTTAAGCCGCGCCCATTTTTGCCACTGCACATTTTTCTCCGCCTATGGCCTATGATGCGGCTACAAACGAATGCCCCGCCCCTTAATTATAATAAGACCCTGCCTACTGACAAAAAAGTGTCCCTATAATTTTTTTGACAATGTTGCCAACTATGCTGTAGCTATACCTGCAAAAGGGGTCTGCCCGCAGTGATCTAGCAGGACTTATATTCTGACTAAAGTTCCACTTTAAAGTGGAACTAAACCCTCCTATGCTTTTCAGCCATGGAAGCTGCCATCTTAGCTCCTGTTAGATCTGCAGCTGCCATGGTGCTGCACATGTGATCAGTTATGAAACTAGCTAGTTTGGCTGGCAGCACAAGCAAATGTGGCAGCATTCCCAGCATGCTGCAAACATAACTTAAATTGTTCGGTATAGTTCTGCTTTAAAATGACAGTTGAGTAGTCTGTGGGGTGTGAAGAATTACAGCAAAAATCTATGGGTCTCTCTTTTTCAAAATATCTATAAAATAATAATCTAATATAATAAATAACTGTCTGTCACACATAACCAATCATTTTCTTATGTCCATTCACTATATAGCTAACATCTACAAAAGATGAGAATAGTCAATGAAAAATCATTCTCATGTTTGGTGGACCTCTGTGTTATAAATGTGCAGTTATGATTTGGAATGAGCAAAACAGACTAGCTGGATTAGAATTCAAATTGCATGCACACAGGACGTTTTATAAACAGCAGCGCTAAAAACGCGTGTTTTGCCGCGTTTTCCCGCGTTCACCTTTTTAGACATTTTTTCCATTAAAAACACTCCCTATAATGTAAACACGCCTAAAAAGTCAAACGCGACTGACGCGTTTTGCCACGTTTTGCCACGTTTAGATGCGTTCCATTTTTACAGCTCGTTTTTACTGCTCCTGGAAGCAAAGGCTGATGTTTTTATCTACTGCCCCTAAATGCTTATGCCTCCAAACGCCTCGACAGTTTTTGTGTGCATGGACACATAGGCTAACATGGAGGGGCGTTTAGCGGCAGTTAACAAAAACGTCAAACGCCCCTAACAGCAGCTGTAAAAACGTCCTGTGTGCATGAGGCCTAAAACAAAAATTTTAAGCAACTTTTAGCCCCTCCAACACTGTTACAACATAAAGCCACTGCTGGCAAATAATAAATCCATGTCTGGACCTAGATTGTTGCGTAATGCTTTGTTTTTTTGGCACAGTTGTTTGAAAGTCTCACCCTGCATTGAACCACAAACATTTGTTGTGTCGCCATTGGGATGCTGTCATTGGCATGGAAAGAGACTGGGTGAGGTGGAAAGTTTTTTTTTTTCCTTCCTCTATTGTCCTTGCTGATTAAACATAAATGAGTATAAAAAAAAATCATGTTTACCAGTAGTGATTTAGGCTGTCATTAAATTTAAAGTGTATCTGTAGTTGAAATCTTTGCTTTTCTTTTAACGTTTGGTAGAGTGGAAGGGGTTAGAACCCCTATTGGATATTTCTTGCTGTCTGTATCCCCTCTTGCCTGTTTAGTGATTGCTACTGGGGCAGAAAGTGATAAGAAATCCAAAATGCTACAGTTGTCATCAGAACAGAAAGTAAAGGGAAACCCACCAGTGGGGCATGCCAGAAAGGGAAACTTCTCCTTTTTGACACCATTTCCAGTTACAGTGGGGTTGATTTGCTAAAGGCAAATAGACCGTGCACTTTGCAAATGCAGTTACTCCAGAGCTTAGTAAATGAGGTAAAGCTTCACTTTGCAAAGAATACCCAATCACAGGCAAGAGTAATAAAAAAACACAGCATTTTTACTTGCACATGATTGGACAATGGAAGTCAGCAGAGTTTCTGCTCATTTACCGTACTAAGCTCTGGAGCAACTGCACTTTGCAAAGTGAACAGTCTATTTGTGTTTAGTAAATCAACCCCATTATGTCTCTGAGACAAAAGGAAGAGATACGTTTTAGATAGAGATACATTTTAACAGTGGAAGTATGTGTCGGATGAATAGATCACCATTTGACAGTCTGATCAATTATTACTGAATAATCAAGTCCTTTTCTGCATGGCCAGCTTGATTTGTTGGATTTTTGCATTTTCAGTGAAGCAAGCTTCAAGCATATATGTTTTAATGGAGAACAGGCTTGGAGCACACATTAATTCATAAGAAGAAAACTAGGCACACACATGGATTGAGGTGAAACAAGCCTGCAGAACACATGGATTGGTGTGAAGCAAGCTTAGTGCACACCGATTCTTGGGAAGCAAGCTAGGTGCATACATGGATTCATGTGAGGCAAGCTTGAAGTAAACACAGATTAATGGGAAGCTAGCTTGGAGCACGCATGGATTGATATGAAGCAAGCATGGAGCACACATGGACTGATGTGAAGCAAGCTTGGACCACACATGGACTGATCTGAAGCAAGCTTGGAGCGCACATGGATTGATGTGGAGAAAGCTTGGAGCACTTGTGGATTGATGTGAAGCAAGCTTTGAGCACACATGGATTGATGTGGAGTAAGCTTGGAGCATTCATAGATTGATGTGAAGCAAGCTTTGAGCACACAAGGACTGATGGGAAGCAAGCATGGGGCACACATGAACTGGTGTGAAGTAGACTTGGAGCACAAATGCATTTATGTGAAACAAGCTTGGAACACACATGGATTGATGTGAAGCAAGCTTGGAACACACGTGGATTGATGTGAAGCAAGCTTGGAAAACACGTGGATTGATGTGAAGCAAGCTTGGAACACACGTGGATTGATGTGAAGCAAGCTTGGAACACACGTGGATTGATGTGAAGCAAGCTTGGAAAACACGTGGATTGATGTGAAGCAAGCTTGGAGCACACATGGACTGATTTGGAGCACACATGGACTGATGTGAAGCATGCTTGGAGCACACATGGACTGATGTGAAGCAAGCATGGCGCACACATGGACTGATGTGAAGCATGCTTGGAGCACACATGGACTGATGTGAAGCAAGCATGGCGCACACATGGACTGATGTGAAGCAAGCATGGCGCACACATGGACTGATGTGAAGCAGGCTTGGAGCACATGTGCATTGAATACTGGGCTTGGATCAGGGGTCATGGTACTGGATGGGTTTTTTTATCCAATTTATGATTGTATTTTGAGAAAAGGTAGACATTGGAGAATTTGATGACAGTACAGTGAGCACCGGTAGCTCTAGGTATTCAGGTCATGCTTATGAGATAGACTGCGTCACTTTGGTGCTGTTGTAGCCCTATTCAGTTCGGCTGTTTGTGTTTTGGCTGGCTTTTTAATAGTTTTCACATAAAGAGTTTTTCAAATAGGCTTTGAAATGGAATTCAGAGCTGGGAATGAATGAGCAACATTCACACATCAGTTAGTGGTATTGTTTTTAGTCTGGAGCTGACTCATTTAGTGAGGAGCTGACTGTTTAATGAAAGAGTCGTATTTTATCAGGAGGATACAGGGGACTTCAAGATCTGTATTGTCCTAGAAAGGAAAAAGCATGTTATAAAATTGCAGTTTTGACAACCTTATTGACTAACAACTTATGTGAAATAAAAGAAAAAAAAAACAGATTGCATCAATTATCTGTTTGAACTATATTTTCATAGCATATCCCCCCCCCCCCCCCAAAAAAAACGAGAACATGTTGGGTGAAATCCGTAACATCCACCGATCGGTAAGCATTGCTGTGAGTTTAAGTCATTGTGCTCAGTGTGCGAATATCTCCCAACTTTCCGAGATGAGTATGGGGGAAACACTCCTGCCATGCCCCCATTTACGTAGACCATGAATAATTAATATGACATATAAAAAAACCAATTGATTAAAACCACACAGGCTTTTTCACCTCTGCGTTTTACTTTATGCCAACCTTTAACCCATTTTACCCTAGAAAAGCCTTGAAGTAATTATCAGGCCACTGGGAACCTCTGCTAAACCAATCATAGGGGATCAGAGGGAAAAATGTCCCTTGCCTTAGTGGTCAGTGATAAGAAAGCCCCCTTTACAGTGCTGGTTAGAATGTCACCCTTACAGATAGCTAAAAAGATCATTGGTGCCATCCCACAGACTCTGCAGGGGGTATTGGTTCCAGAACTATGCAGGCACCAAATGGGAGGTCCATTAGCCAAAACTCAAGGATTTCTAACAATCTCTGGGGGAACTCAAGGGTTCTGAGAAACCCTACTTGAGATTGGCTTCTGTTTCTCACAATGATATATGCAACGATTTGATGGTTGGACTACAAATTTGGTGAAGCATAATGCTTTTAGTAGTTAAATAGTATATTTTTATCAAAGTCTATAGGCTAAATTAAATCAAGGGGGGCAACTTAGGTGGAACGAGGGAAGGAATGATTTAGTTCCAAAAGTTTGGAAGCCATAGTGTGAGTTGCCAATCAATTATATTGGATGGTAGTGGGATAGGGGTCAAAGTGCAAAGTGTTATGTGCTTTATATCAGTGGTTGGCAACTATTGGGACCACACGGACCACTAAACTCACAATTTTGAATCCCGCAGACCACTAACATGAATTTTACATGCTTTATTCACACAATGTTCCGGCTCTCTGCCCCCCTCCCTCTGGATCACACTGCTGCCTTATACACACAATATATATATATATATATATACACACTGTCTGCCCCCCCCCCCCCCTGCACTCTGCATCATACTGCTGTCTTACACAGACTCATCATTGGATCTCACCTCTTTATCCAGACATGTGCTTGAGCCCCGTGCTCCCTCCCTTAGTCTCTGATTAGTGCTGCCATTGGAAGTCCTCTCCTTCTTCACCTCCCGCTCTCTGCACTACTCCAGGCGCCTCCCTCTGAGTTCACAGGAGCCGGAACTACAAAAGAGGTATCAGGTATTAATGGTTGCTGACAGTATTGACTGTCAGCACACATTGAGAACAACAATGAAAACAACATTGGGCAGTATACATTCGCAACAATGTTGAACCTCTGGGGACCACCAAAATTTTCTTGTGGACCATCAGTGGTCAACGGTCCACTGGTTGGCGACCACTGCTTTATATGATCAATATATGGGCATTTTTTAGGCTATAAACAAAACAAAATACAAGGAAAATGTATGTCCAGTGTAAATAAAAATAAATTAAATTAGAGAAAATCCCCACAAAATAAAATAAAGCAGACGGCACTGAGAGCTTTTAGGGTGCTGGACCCAGTTATTAGCTTTTCATTTATGATATTTTGAAGGCTGAATATAAGGAACCTGGCAGTTTCTATTCTGTATCTTTGCAGTACTTACTCAAATTACAGAGCTTTCAAGCAGGCTGTTAATGTTTGAGCGGAAAATTACAAGAAAAGAAAGTGGAATTATATAACAGACCAGGTGAACGCAGGTGGCACCACTGCTCCGGTATGAACTGGTTTTAGTGTTATACATGACGAGGTTAGACCTCGGATATCATGGACACCGGGCTTCAGTGGTTCTCACTAATTATTATGATTTATACAATACAGGGTTTGTTCTGTACACAACGCTTCCTCCTCTGGTGGAGGTCTGAACAGAGCTCCAGCAAACACTATAGTCCAGCATTCTCATGTCAACCAGAAACTTGCATAGATTGGGGAAGGATTAGAACTCCTGATGGGGTCTCATTGCCATCTGGGACTCCATTAAGCTGGGTATACACTCATAGAATTTCGAATTAAAATATTAGGAACATTTGTTCAAAAATTCTCATAACATTTTATGTCTTTCAAAAGTAGGTCAAGGTTTTATTTGCCTATAATATTTAATTTTGGAATTTGAGAAACGTTTGAGAAAAAAAAATTTCCATCCTGCTCCTTCCAATTTTCTAGTCACTGTGGTCAAAAAAAAAAATAAATGTCGATTTGACCCACTAATGATTAGAAAACAAACCAACGTTCTTATAACATTCTGATGACTAAAAATGTTAAACAAAATTCTACTAGTATATACTGAGCTTTAGAGAGATTTACCCTCAATTCCTGGTCTGCTGACAACAGTTTCACCAGACAGGAAGTGAAGGAACGACCCGTCAAATCTGGTAAAGGAAGTGACGTTACATCGCCACCATCTTGGTACACCCCGCACTCGTCCGCAGTAAGGCTACAGTTAGAAGTCGGCAAGTGGACATCTTTTTACACCCACCGGAGTTTTTAATTTCACACTTATTTTTACCAGTAAATTGAGCCTATGCAGTGATACCTCAGTTCACATACTTAATTTGTGAACTGACTCTGGTTGCGAATCGAATTGGTTGTGAACCGTGGCAAGTTTTCCCATAGGGTTCAATGTACATCCGGTTAATCCGTTCTGAATGTTTTTTTGTTTTGTTTTTGAACGACAAAGCTATGAAAAAAAGTAGAGTATGAAGAGAGAGAACACTATCCTTGCACATTCTTGTCACCTGCATTTGCGCTTTGCATATTCTTGTCACTTGCATTACTGCTCCGCAATTTCTTCTTACCACCGTGCTAGCTCTGCATTTTCTTTGGAGCCATACTGGATGTGCAGTACAGTATGTATGTGCTAAAAAGCACACCAAAAAGCTTCTCAGTACTGTACACTTTCAGTGGCTCTCTGTGACCTGCGATCTCACCAGAGCAGGGAAAATGGGCGCAAATCGCGTTCGTGAACCAAAGCAGAGTTCATGAACCGAAGCAAATTTTTGTGCACTCTTCTGTTCGTGAACCGAGTTGTCATGGGCAGCATGTATCAACTCGAACGCGTCAGTGCATTCCGGTACGAACGATCGCTCCGGTACGGGCGATCGGAAGAAGATCACAGATGCGCATGTGCGCACGCATCGGAGCAAGACGACGAACGTACGGACGCAATAGGCGGGTACATAACGTCCAATAGGATCCCTTGGGACACTATAAAAGACTGCTCATTCTGCCCCTTAGTTGCTGGATCGTCTTCAGCTCTCCTGAGTTCCTGACCTGTGTGTGTTCCTGTGATTCTACTTGATTCCTGTTGTGACCCGGCGTGGCTTCCCCTGCTCTCTCCTGTGCTGAACCTTGGCTTGCTCTCGGACTGCTTCCTGCTTGCTTACCAGTGTTTGACCCCGGCTTGTTTATTGGACTCTGCTATCTTCCTGCTTCCTGGTTCTGACCCTTGGCCTGGCTTACGGATTCACCTTCTCTTCTCTCCACACCTGATTGGCGGCCTACATCTGGGACTGTTCCTGTCTTTACCGGTGTTTCCTGAATTACCATGCCTGGTATCCATCACGGTGACCGTGACCATATTCCAGTGACCTTCTGGAATACCTCTGCTACTGCCTGCTGTCAAACCTGCCTGCACGCCTCATCCATCCATCTGGTGACCCGTGCTTCTTTGCGCTTAGTACTCTCTGTTCTCAATCCGGAGGTACTCTGCGTTCAGCCGCAAGGGGAGCCTTTCTCAGCATTTCAGCCTCGGATCAGGTACGTGACATGAGTTGTTTGTGAACAGAAGCGCTCATGAACCGAGGTACCACTGTATAGTGAAATACAGTATTTAGCTTTTCCTCCCCTGAAGCAAAGATGTCCAGGGAGGAAATAAAAAGGCCTATGTGCATGAGGCCATCTACTGATTAGAGGTGTTCCATAAAAGTGAGAGGTAATGCACTGCTAGCCAATTAGTTGCACTTGTGTTGCACAGGGCTGTCATTGTAGCGGGGTAATGGCGGCCTCCTCTCCCTTCTCATGGAGTCTCCTTCTCCTGCAGTGTTTGCTATGATAACTGAAACATCCTACAGGGAAGCTCCTTTGTTCATGGCTGGGGGACACTGGAAGTACTGGGATCTCCAGCGTGACTTATAAAGCCAGTGGGGTGATTAACCTGCTTAGTTGATCTGGGTGGACTAACCCTTTAAATCTCTCCCCGGTAGTTCTTGCATATGGATCAAAAGCAACTAAAACGTTGTCCTGTAAATGGATCATCCCGGAGGTGATCTGATACTTGTAGTTCTCTCATATGCAGCAAATGCATAAAAGATGGAAAGCCGACTCATAAATCCTAGCAGGTCAGACTCTCTTTGTTTACTGGGAGTAAATGTAACCATGGAAACGATCTTGGTTTCAAACAGTGTGAATGGTACTTTAGCTTCATCAGCATGTAAATGACATCATCACCATTGAGCTAATTATATAGTATAGCGCATGGCTGAGTGTGTAATTTGCTCTTTCAGTTTCCAGCCTGCCTTATGTAATGGGAATTTTTTATTTTTATTTCCCAGGTCTCGTTTTCTTGTATCATCCCTTTTTTTTTCACACCCCAAGGCCTCATTCACAGTATAGCTGTTTAAAGCACCACATGTATCTCTATGACTGCACAGCAAGAATACATAGAAAATTCATACTTATTTATTTGTAACTCAAGTGTTTTACATCAAAGACTGAGCCGAATGTGTTTAAAATGCATTGCAATCCATACTTATTCAAAGTGGCTTATTTACATGGGAACTGTAGTCTTTAATGTTCTCTTAGATATCCCTGTAAAAGAGATCAGATGAATGAAAATAATCTTGTCGATGTCCTGTAACTTGGGGATGACCGTATTTGTGTGTACATACACACAATCCAGGGACTTAAAATCCCCGCTGCTTTTTCTCCTCTTCTCCAGCACTAACAGGATGGGCTAGGCGGGCCCTGATTGGTCTGTGCCATCCATCTGATGGCGCTGACTAATTAGAATGCCTATTTACCTTCACAAGGTACGTTTAGGCCACGGAGATTTCAAATCCCCTAACTGGTGAAGCGGCGACCTGATGTCTCACAGCAGGTGATCGCGGGACTCAGGTACAGCAGGACCGGGGGGGATGGGGAGGGGGTCCAATGTAAGTTCACCTTACAGATTTTCTGTAAAGGTGAACTTACCCTTTAAAGTTTCTTGGCTGTCTCTCGGCAACTTAAAGTTTCACCTCCCTCCATAAATTTCCTATAGGATTAAGGTCTGGAGACTGACTAGGCCACTGCATGACCTTCTTCTTCTTGAGCCACTCCTTTGTTGCCTTGGTATGGTTTGGGTCATTGTCATGCTGGAAGACCCATCCACAACCCATTTTCAGTGGCTGAAGGAAGAAGGCTCTCATCCAAGATTTTACAATACATGGCCCTGTCCATTGGCCCCTCAATGCGGCCTGTATCTTTAGCAAAGAAAAAGCCCCACGTGCATGACTGTAGGGATGGTGTTCTTAAAGTCATAGTCAGCATTTTTCTTCCTCCAAATACAGAGAGTGAAATTAATGCCAAAGACCTCAATTTTGGTCTCATCTGATCACAGCACTTTCTCCCAACCCTTTAGATGTTCATTGGCATGACTGTACATGTGCATTCTTGAGGAGGGGGACTCGCCATGTTTGGAAGTAAGAAAATGCTGACTATGACCCTAAGGACACAATCCCAACAGTCAAGCATGGAGGTGGAAACATTATGCTTTGGGGCTGTTTCTCTGCTAAAGGTACAAACCAACTTAGCCATATTGAGGGGCCAATGGACGGGGCCATGTATTGTAAAATCTTGGATGAGAACCTTCTTCCCTTCTTCGGTACAGACAGACTTTGCCGCATTGAGGTAACCAACTACAAGAAACGTCTTACGTCTGTGCTTGTCAACAAGGGTTTCTCCACCAAGTACTAAGTTATGTTTTGCTTGGGGATCCAAAACTTATTTTACTCACTGAACTGCAACTCAGTTTATAACATTTGTATTGTGTGTTTTCTCGATTTTTGGTTGACATTCTGTCTCTATCATTTGAAATACACCTATGATAACAATTATAGACCCTTCATTTCTTAGTAAGTGGGCAACTTACAAAATCTGCAGGGGATATAATAATTATTTTCCCCACTGTATATGCACTGCTGTTCTGTACAAAATGTTCCGGTGTCTACAAAACTCCCTGCAATTCTTTTTGTTCCAAACGTAAGTTTATTGAAGAGAAGTGGTTACAATATATCATAGATTTGATAATGATACAGAGAAATAACAAAAATACAGTTATAATATAGATAACCGTTGTACAAAATATATGTCACTAGGTTAACCATAGCTGGTGTAAGGAGTTTTCTCATAGCAACAGTAGAATAATTGTTCTGACGTAGGCAATGTTTTATTGTTAATATAATAACAAGATATCGTTAGAACCAAGGTCTTCTTTTCGGCAAAATAGAATGAAGTTTAATTCTTTAATTAACATATGTCATTAATAGAAAGCCGTAGAAAGTCTATGCCCAAGAATGTTGGTTTTGGGATCAGAATTGGGAATGTTTATGATATTCCCAATGTAACGGGAGCTATTTGTCAGGTAGTAAACGAGGCCAGCACCTTACCTGCCTGCAAATTATATTTAGACTTTTCTTTCTTTTTCCCTCACTTTTTTGTTTTCTTTCAGAATGACTGCAATTCTGATCAATAACTTAAAATGAATTAAAACAACCAACAGAAGGTGTAAAGCCTCGTACACACAATGTGATGATCATATAAAAACGGTCGTACGGCCGCTTGTTGTACGATCATCCGAATGTTAGTACGTGCCATTAGAACAGCCGACGTACAACGGTCATACAACAGAAGTTGGATGAGCAGACTAGAAAACTTTGGTTGTACCAACAAGCGGTCGTACGACCATTGTATCCTGTGTACAGAGAAGTTGGTCCAACAAGTTGTACCGTGCAAAACACGCATGCTCAGAAGTCAGGAGCGCCCGGAAGTGTCTGTTCGTTCCTAATTCACAAATCACATTCACCTGAACTTCCTCTTTATACGCTCGTAGCATGTCACTATGTTTGGCTTGGTCGTACAATCACTTAGTACATGTCAGTACGCGAGATACAACAGCCAACATATGATTTGGGCCGTTTGGTCGTATGATCGTTGCATCGTATGTACGAGGCTTTAGTTTTCTGCTGAATATTACGATTAGAGTGAGCATAGAAGTAGCATAATGATGACAAACAGGGACTTTGAAGCTTTTATCAGAAGTGCTACATAACTTATGCATATGATCAATATATACTGTATGTCTCAGGCATCTCAGAAACGTTACCCATAGTACAGTAATGAGTCTGCAGAGTCGGAACTCCCACCATTAGACTGCCTGGAGACTGGTGAGTCACGTGGAAGCTAATGCCACTTGTTGTACATCATGGCCTTCCGAGGTCTAGAGGTGTGGGCGAACCATTATGTGCATGGAAGACAAAGGCTGAATCATTTAACCATGCTTTTTTTCTTCAAGAACCAATTGATTTAATGTGAAGGTACATCTGGTCCTTTTAATGTGCAAGAGTGATAGTAAATAGCCTGAGATTCACTAGCAGTATTCCCTATTCAAGGATTGGATCCCTAGGGAGCTGTAATAAGTGCCCCTAATCTTTCACTTTTCTTTATAGTACTGCATAGGTGCTATTGTTACTATCAGGTGAGTATTGCAGTAGGTCCAAGTGCCTCAGCATCTTTTTTGTGGAGAGACATAGATATATTCCTTTATGTTGTCCCTATGAAGATACCCACAGCATTAAGGCAGTTGAAAACCTCTGAAATGAAAAATGAACAAAGCATATCCTTCTATACTGTATACTAGACTCAATCCAATATCCAGAGCACCTTGTGAAGTTCCTATCTGCTCTCGCCTTCCTCTGCTATATACACAAGTCAGGTTTGACAGGTTATGCCAGCACCACAGAATCCTGGGGCTGCCCCCACCCCAGGATTCTGTGGCACATCCCCAGGATTCTGTGGCCCACCCCCCAGGATCATACAGATCATACACGAAACATTAACAGCTGTAAATCATCTATTGTTTGTTGCCCCCCCCCCCCGCCAACAAACAATTGGTGATTTACAGCTGTTAATGTTTTGTGTATGATCTGTGTAGAGGATATGTGTCCTTTCCCTCTACTCAGGTCGCAGATTACACTCAGCTCCCTGGTCTGTTTTGTGCAGTTTGTGATGTCAGATCCAGTGGCGGCTAGTGCTCCATTTTTGGAGGGGCGCAAACAAACCCCCCACCCAATCCCCTCCTCCCCCACCTGCACCGCTTGCCAGCCCCGCCCGCCAGCCCCACACTTACTCCATCCAGGTCCTGGGCGGCTTCCCCGGCTTTTCCTCCCGGCCAATCCGGTCGCAGACCCGTGTCCTGTCCGGACTGGCCGGGAGAAGAAGCAGGAAGACTATAGCAAATGTTGATTATCACAAGAATACTCAAATACACTAGAATACTCATGCCTCGTACAATGTAACAAGGGTATAACAAGGGTATACTGTAAACTATGCCCAGTTTTCTATTTGTGCAGCATCATTTTCTTACTTTATGAAGTTCCTGCACAGCATGGCCATCTCCAGTGTGGGTATCTGAAGACACGGTGTCCTTCTTCCTGGATTCTGTGCATTCTGGCTACCTAGCATGCACCTGCCGGTCTTCCGCATGTGCAGTGCGGTGCAATCTTGGTAAGCTTGACATGGCACAGCCATGCCAAGCTGACCAGGATTTTCCATAGATGCCACTGTTAAATGTTACAGGAGTTTTTTATATTTTTTTTGCATATGTATTTTAAGCAAAAAGTAAGAAATATTTTTTTATTTTTGCGAAATTGACACTCTTTTTTTGGTAATAGCGGTGATCAGAAATGACGCAGAGGTGATCAAATACCACCAAAAGAAAGCTCTATTTATGGGGAAAAAAGGACGCAAATTTTGTTTGGGTACAACGTCGCACGACCGCGCAATTGTCAGTTAAAGCAACACAGTGCCGAATCGCAAAAAAGTGCTCTGGTCATAAAGGGGGAGAAGGGGCAGAAGTGGTTAAGGATGCACATTAGTGCTGCATGGAGAGGAGTGAAAAATGTGGATGGGACTCAGCTTTAACTGCCCATCTATACCTATTGAGAAGTTGCAGTTGAATAGACACGTTGATCTTGAATTGTGATATGCAGGTAGTGTAGGGGCTGACTGTTGACCAATAGCAAGGCCGCCTTCGACATCAAAAGTATTCATCATTTTATACGGAAAGTTTTGAATATGTTGGAAAGAACAAATTGATTGCTCTTGTTTGGCCATAGAGGAAAGCAGCAATTCTATCATTGTCCATTCAAGATGAAAAGGAAAGTGGAAAGTCCCTTTGTAACTGGCTTCTCATCAATGTGTTTATTAGTGTATCTTGTTACTCTTTGCACTGTTTATTTAAATCGTGACATTATATTATATATGTACAAAGATCAGAGTACTGATACACAAGTAGTTTATCTTTAACCTCTTGCTTACTGGGCACTTAAACCCCCCTCCTGCCCAGACCAATTTTTGGCTTTCTGCGCTGTTGCATTTTGAATGACAATTGCGCGGTCGTGCGACGTTGTACCCAAACAACATTTCTATCATGTTTTTCCCACAAATAGAGCTTTCTTTTGGTGGTATTTGATCACCTCTGCGGTTTTTATTTTTTGCGCTATAAACAAAGAGCGACGATTTTGAAAAAAGAACAATATTTTTTAATTTTTTCTATAATACAAATTAAAAAAAAAATATATATATATATATAAAAATATTCATCAGTTTAGGCCGATATATATTCTTCTACATATTTTTGGTTAAAAAAATTGCAATCGGCGTATATTGATTGGTTTGCGCAAAAGTTATCACGTCTACAAACTATGGGAATTGATTTATGGCGTTTTTATTATTTTTTTTTTAGTAGTAATGGCGGCGAGCTGCGATTTTTATCGGGACTGCTATATTAGGGTGGACATGTCGGACATTTTTGACACTTTTTTGGGACCAATGACATTTATACAGCGATCAGAAATTTAAATAGCCACTGATTACTGTATAAATGTCATTGGCAGGGGAGGGGTTAACACTAAGGGGGCAGTGAAGGGGTGAACTGTGTTCCCTGGGCGTGTTCTAACTGTGGGGGCGGGGCTGCCTGGGACATAACAGATCTAACTGATCCCGGTGACAGGGATCAGTAGATCTGTCATGTCCCCTGTCACAGAACGGAGAACCGCCGTGTTTACATTGGCGGTTCCCCGTTATGTAGCTCTGACAGGCGATCGCGGTTCTCGAGCGGACATCGAGTCCACCCAACCCGCAGAGCATGCGGTGGCCGTGCGTGCGCGCCCCCGCCGCCTGTGAGTGCGCGCCAGGAGCGTGCACAGGGGACGACGTCCATGTACGCCGTCTCGGAAATTCAGATCCGTGCTGGAGTCGTACTTCGGCAATAGCGCGGATCTGAAGGGGTTAATAACTTAGTCTGATTAACAATGGTTTATCTCTATGTGAAGTTTTCCCCCTTTTCTTGCTGGCTGGCCAGGCCATGGTTTTTAGTTTCACATTTTTTAAATATCAAGAACGAGTATTTTCCCATACATATTTTATGAAAATGGCTTCTGGTTTAATCTTTTTTTGTGGTTTACTGTTCATTAATAACTCCCACCCTGTTTTGGCGGTCCTTCAAATGCAGGTCTTTTTGGACACGATTCTGCCTTTTGTGCAGCTTAATAGAGCGTAATAATGGACGACCACAGACCAGCAGAGCATTATGGGAGCTGTGGGTTCAAAGAAAAAAAAATGAGGAAAAAAATCTTATTGTACTTTTACATAATTGATAACAGTTGGGAATTTTTTAACCTAAAGAAAGATCTTTTTTTCTACATGTGCACAGTGGCATGTATGTTTATATCACACATTTTTTGTGGCAATCTTTAAAGTCTACATGCATTTTCATCCTTAAAAAAAAAAAAAAAAATCTTTATACTGTTTCTTAAAAGTAGCTTAAAGGGTAACTTCAATTCCGTGGGAAAAAAATAGAAAATAAAAAAAAATTAATAATAAAGTATATAAAAGTGAGACACGAGTCATATTATAATTGAATGTTATTAAAAATGACCTTTCCTTTTCAGTCTGCAGCTCTGTAATTTTCTGTAACATGCAATATGGCAACCTGGAGGTGTTCTGTATACAGAATGTGTACAGAGCACCCCCCCAGAAACATCATATTCTGCTTGTGTGATTGGCTCACTGATTTTCCCAGAAGTCTGCACTAAGATACAAGTCAGATTTCAGGCATCCTCTGCAACAGAAATGTCATTTTTGGTGAGATATTCCCAATAGAAAATCACGTCTAAGGCTGCCCATACATGTTCAATCGTTTTGCACAATTTTCCTTTAGATTTACCAAAAACCATATAATATGAGGTCAAAACTAAACAACACTTTCAATTGTATCCAATTGAATACAATTGTACTACATAGTTGAAGGTAAATCTAAAGAAAATTGTACAGAAAGTTGTAAGAAAATTGAATATTGTACTGCCAGTTTAAAGGGACGAAGACCCTGCCACTTTCCTCATTAGAGCCCTACAGGTGCAGCAGCTGGTTAATAATTAACACAAGTTGACACAAAGGGGTTTGAATTAGAGGTCAACCGATATATCGGTTGGCCGATATAACGGGCTGATATTTGCCTTTTTTTAATTAATCGGCATCGGCCGATTGTAATGTAAATTAGGCCGATATACGCGTCCCCGTCCGCGCCGGGAGCCCGCATTATACTGCGGGCTCCCGGACACCCAGAAGCGCTGTTGTTTCACTTAGACAGTGAAAAGGTAGAGCAGCCCCAGTGGCCAAATGGAGTACTGCGACTGCTCGGGCTGCTCTGTCTTCACGTCATGTGACTCTGTGTCTTGTTCATTCAGTGGGGGGATTTGAACTACCGCTCTGCAGTGCACTGCATATCGGGGAAGCGGAGATGGGAGTGGGTGCCAATCATTGCCCTGTGCACGGCCAACTGCAGCCACCTGGATCCCTAGAAGCCACGGAGGGATATCAGCCTCACAGCTATCAGGGATAGTGTCTTCCACGGATACCTGCACATGTCGGCACTTTGGGTGAGATCGCTCATGGAACATTATTCCTGGCCCCATACACCTAACAATTGAACTTGTGCTTGTGCATCCATATCCCGCAACACGCAGTTATCCATCTGCTGCCTCCCTCTCTCCCCTCCTGTATCTCCTGGTGGTCAGTGTGTTTGCACACATTCCTTCTACTGCCTGGTTTACATGGGATATTTGGCTGATCAGTATAGCTCATCCAGCACTCCACTCAGCTGCTACTATTGTCATATACTGTATATCATTTCCGTTTATGGACAACATAGGATTTGTTATTTCATATTTTCAGCTGCTTAATTTGCCATTGTAGTGTCTATTGGACATTGGCTGAGCTTTCATTTACCGCCCATTATTACGCCCCCCCCCCCCCATTGTATGCATGTGTGGATGAATGTTTATGGGCACTGGTATATGGTTGTATTTCACGGCATTGGTATATGGCTGTATATCATGGCATTGGTATATGGCTGTATATCATGGCACTGGTATATGGCTGTATATCATGGAACTGGTATATGGCTGTATTTCATGGCACTGGTATATGGCTGTATATCATGGCACTGGTATATGGTTGTATTTCATGGCACTGGTATATGGCTGTATATCATGGCACTGGTATATGGCTGTATATCATGGCACTGGTATATGGCTGTATATCATGGC
>BLSH010039656.1:1059582-1083564 GCA_018402905.1 Glandirana rugosa
ATGTCGGTATATGGTCACGGTACTATATGTCGGTATATGGTCACGGTACTTTATGTTGGTATATGGTCACGGTACTGGCACTGGTATATGGTTGTATTTCATGGCACTGGTATATGGTTGTATTTCATGGCACTGGTATATGGCTGTATATCATGGCACTGGTATATGGCTGTATTTCATGGCACTGATATATGGCTGTATTTCATGGCACTGGTATATGGCTGTATATCATGGCACTGATATATGGCTGTATATCATGGCACTGGTATATGGTTGTATTTCATGGCACTGGTATATGGCTGTATTTCAAGGGCTCTTAAGTGAACCATATACATAAAAGAATAAACACAATTAACTGTTAGATTTTATGAGATAAAGGGGGAAAAAAAAAAATCGGCCAAACATATCGGCCCAAAAAAATCGGCATCATATATCGGGCCTGGGCCGCCCTGATTTTTAAATATCGGCATCAGCATTGGCCAGAGAAAAACCCATATCGGTCAACCTCTAGTTTGAATGGCTATTAAAGGTAACCATCCTCACCTATGATCTGTTTGCTTGTAATTAGTGTGTTTGTGTGTATAAAAAGTCAATTAATTTCTGGACTCCTGAAAGACCCTTGTATCTTTCATTCAGTGTTGCACTGATGTTTCTGGATTCTGAGTCACGGGGAAAGCAAAATAATTGTCCATGGATCTGTGGGAAAAGGTAGTTGAACTGTATAAAACAGGAAAGGGATATAAAAAGATATCCAAGGAATTGAGAATGCCAATCAGCAGTGTTCAAACTCTAATCAAGAAGTGGAAAATGAGGGGTTCTGTTGAAACCAAACCACGGTCAGATAGACCAACTAGAATTTCAGCCACAACTGTTTTATACAGTTCAACTACCTTTTCCTGCAGATCCTTTGACAATTCTTTTGCTTTCCCCATGACTCAGAATCCAGAAATGTTCAGCACTGGATGAAAGATGCAAGGGTCTGTCAGGAGTCCAGAAACTCATTTACCTTTTATACACACACACTAATTACAAGCAAACAGATCACAGGTGAGGATAGTTACCTTTAATAGCCATTCAAACCCCTTTGTGTCAACTTGTGTGCATGTTATCAGGCCAAAATCACCAGGGTATGTAAACTTTTGATCAGGATCATTTGGGTAGTTTCTGTTGTCATTATGATTTAAAAAGAGTAAACACAGTTGATTGATAATTAATGGCTTCAGCCAAACACTAACCACGAGTGAAAGAAATGTTTTTGTGTTCTCATTCATATTCTCTGAAAAATGGCCAAGAAATCATAAATTCTACCAGGGTATGGAAACTTATGAGCACAACTGTATACCATAGTTTGTGGACTCTATAACATTCTTACAGACTAAATAATATTCACTGCTTTGGATTATTTTCTCCAAAGAAATGTAGCAGAATACATTTTGGCCTAAATTTATGAAGAAAGATTATTTATTTGCAAAATTTCAATACAGAAACAAATAAAAACTGTTTTTTTTTTTTTTCAAAATGTTTGGCCTTTTTTCATTGATTTAGCAAAAAAGAAAAAAAAACACCAAAAGAATAAAGAATAAGGATATACCGTGCTTACTATAGATAGATAATATAGCTGCTAGCACACCAATTGACAAGTAATTGTAAGAATTGTGGATAAAGAAAAAAGTGCAGCGCTAGAATTTAGCCAGAGTAATATAATACTCACAATATAAATACACCTCCTAGTGGGTACCGTATGTAGCTATTATGCTGCATAAAATCGCCTCTCTTCATTAACATATATAGTGCATATATCAAAGTGAAACATGATATTTAAATAACACAATTCACGATTGTTATATGAATCAATCAATGATTATTGTATAATCAAATAAAGTGTCCAGTGCATTAAAAATCCAATCTATAGGTAAATGTTCATCAAGTATAAAAAGAATATATAAAGTGTCCAGTGCACAAATTAGATATCCAGCTTATCCATGAAAATCCAAACTCCACCATGATAAGTGAACCACCACCTCTGCAATTGATAATGCGCTTACCTGAAATGGTAAAAATAAACGCCTGTATATCTTCAATAATAAGTATCTTTCCACGGGGATATCCAAGAATTATGTGGGACCACCGATAACCAAACCTCTCCCAGGTGAGATATTTCTCGCAACCTTACGTTATTGTGTCCACTCACTAGTACTCATGAGAGTTTCCAGAGGATCATGCAAGCAAAAAAACTCTACATAGTGTAAAATCTTTTAGGTAAGGTTTATTTAAAATGGTAGAAAACTTACATCAACCCCAAGAATCATGAGCTCATCTAAAACATCAAATCCTGTAGCGCAATGACCTGGGTAAGACGTGTACCAACGCGTTTCATCTTAGAAAGACACCCCAGATGATGAGGCAAGGTGATGTCTTAGGGTATTTAGGGCAGCACTGCGTGAAGGAAAGTACGTTTTTTTTTAAGTAAGTGTTTTAATCCCCTATTGGGATATTAAAGTCTTTTATTTCTACACTTAGAGGCGCCTTTTTTCTGTTTATCTTCTACTGTATCCCATCTCCTTTACCCCTGCTCCATCTCCTTTTCTTCTACTTTACTTCACTCCCTTTCCTCTGCTTTACCCCATCTCCTTTTCCTCCACTTTACTTCATCTCCTTTCTCTCTACTTTACTCCACCTTTCATTCCTCTACTTTACCCCATCTTCTTTTCTTCTACTTTAGTCCATCTACTTTTCCCCTACTGCACTCCATCTCCTTACCCTGTACTTTACTCCATCTCCTTACCCTGTACTTTACTCCATCTCCTTACCCTGTACTTTACTCCATCTCCTTACCCTGTACTTTACTCCATCTCATTACCCTCTACTTTACTCCATCTCCTTACCCTGTACTTTACTCCATCTCCTTACCCTCTACTTTACTCCATCTCCTTACCCTCTATTTTACTCCATCTCCTTACCCTCTACTTTACTCCATCTCCTTACCCTGTACTTTACTCCATCTCCTTACCATGTACTTTACTCCATCTCCTTACCCTGTACTTTACTCCATCTCCTTACCCTGTACTTTACTCCATCTCCTTACCCTCTACTTTACTCCATCTCCTTACCCTCTACTTTACTCCATCTCCTTACCCTCTACTTTACTCCATCTCCTTACCCTGTACTTTACTCCATCTCCTTACCCTCTACTTTACTCCATCTCCTTACCCTGTACTTTACTCCATCTCCTTACCCTGTACTTTACTCCATCTCCTTACCCTCTACTTTACTCCATCTCCTTACCCTGTACTTTAATCCATCTCCTTACCCTCTACTTTACTCCATCTCCTAACCCTCTACTTTACTCCATCTCCTTACCCTGTACTTTACTCCATCTCCTTACCCTGTACTTTACTCCATCTCCTTACCCTGTACTTTACTCCATCTCCTTTCTCTCTACTTTACTCCATCTCCTTTCTCTCTACTTTACTCCATCTCCATTTCCTCTACCCCATCTCCTTTTCAGTGATATGGAAGACAGCAGCCTGCGTGACCTTATGGGGGGACCTTAAAGTATTCATATTGCATTTAATATAACACATATTATAAATTAATTGTCTAAAGAGGGGCAAATCCAGCACGGGATGCCCCTGCCAAGATGGGTAACTCTGTGCAGCTGTCCATATCCAGTTATGGCTTCTCCACAAATCTTGGCATTTTTTGTTTTCCCCTTTTTGTCTTCCTGATTTAAATAAATCTATTAGTTTTGCTGTATGTAGGAAAAAAGCTCTGATATATGTGCAGCAATAACATGCCAGGGAGGCAGACAAGATTTAATCAGAGTATTTCTGTTTCCAGGCCTTTACATTACCTGTGTCTGAGGTATACCCATTATTATTTCTGTGTTTCTGTGGTTTGGGGGCATCCCCTCTCAGAACCACATCAAAGCTCGCAGAGTAGGTGGTACAGGCCGATCTGAAACAAGTGGCTTTTCATCTCCTAGACGTTGCACTGTGGTCGTCTGTGAGCAAATGATGATTGATGAGAGAATTTTAGAGAAATTGATCCAATAAAAGAATTCTCATTTGGCCCCATACTGGAGAATTATCACCAGGGCAAATAACAGTGCCTGTGGCTTGCAGTGGGCTAGTATTGGTGTAATTATACAATAAACACTAAAAGGCCACATGGGGTCTTAGAATCTCCAGCTTCAACTCCGTTCCCACATCCTATATTATCTAGACAACATATAGAAAAACATTCATTCGGGACTTCACTTTGCAGTAAGTATATGTAGCAGATCAAAAAATATATATTATTACAAAACTAAAATTACGGTATGTATGGTGTTAAAAACGATTGGTGTAATTATACATCATGTGTTTCTTGTATTCCAGTGCTAACGTGCTGATTCCAATTACGTTATCTTATAAATAAAGGACAGGAAAATGTGTTGGTTGCAATAAGGTCTATAAATGCGGATAGTAAGAGAAGAGTTTACCAACATTGGAACCTCTTTATAAAAACGGTAATGGCAAATTCACCCCTGTGCAGGTGAATTACAGTGCTCATGGTCATGTTACAGAAATATGGTCTCCACAGTTAGGTCCACAAGGGGCGAAACGTGTCTGAGGGTCCCCTCCCGTGGGTGGAGAGCAGAGGTGAAGCCATCTTCCATTATTGGTTTAGTATTGGTCACAGTGAGTAGGCGTCTTGTGTGCGATCGGTTGCCATTTTTTGTAGCATATTGAAGCCTGACAAGCTGTTTTATACCATGTGTTCTACATATCATGATGGCTGATATCAGATATAAGCATTAGAGCCGTTCTTATTTTGTCTGCATGCTCATTGTCATAGGTTGAAGTGTGTTGCAGTACAGTTCCTGCATGTGCCCATCCATTTCTTATGTTTGGGTCCTCAATTTTTGACCAAGCATCACAAAACACACATTAGCCTATTCTTCCATGACACCACCACACAGGTGTCTATTGGTGGTGCCTCATGGGTGGTCTTGTTTATTTGCTGCCTGGATCTGCACTGGGCGCTCATTGGAGTTGAATGGGCATACTCCATGTATGCAATGTGTCTGGTAAGTTAAGGCTGACATGTAGGTGTGAACAAGGCTTTAAGGCTTGCTTAAACCCAAAAACCTAAATGTAATATATTGCAGCTTACCGAGCCTTAAGTTGGTACCTACATTAGTTTTATCTTTTTCAGGTGTTTTTCCTGTTATTTTCTCCTGGTAATTCCCCAAATAACACACTTCCTGCCCTGGGTGGCTACACCCACTTTTACACTGTATCTGTGGAGGGACCTATGGTTATCAACCAGACTGGAGTTCAAACACTTGCTAGCTATGTTGGATGGCTACCTCGGGAAGGGAGCACCTGGTCCAACTTTGTGACTAAGCTTACAAAGTAGGAACATGGGACAAAGTACTACATATGCTTTGTCCCATGGGTGACAGAACAGTGAAAAAAATTGAAGTGAGGATTCTTCTTTCAAGCTGAATTCAGGCTGAATTTGGCTGAATTCCAGGAATTCAGCCAAATTGTAAAAAGTGATGGCACACTTATTAGTTAGATCCAAGGAGCTTCATGACATCTCATGGGCTTATCTCTATTATTTACATTTGACAGGTTTATTGCTCTGCCAGAAAGGCACTCTGGAATCTGAGAGGAGGGAGGCACACAGCAGCTATGCCCGCCCCTCCCTTCTAATGCCCATTCACAGAAGCCTTTGTATTTTGTGAATTTGTTCACCTAATACCAAGGCTTCTGTGAATGGGCAAGAGAAGGGAGAAGGGTGGGCATAGTAGCTGCAGAAACTCTCTTGTTCAAGATGTATAACTCAGAAGGATCAGTATCAATCATCTGGAAATACAGCAATAGCTGTCTTCCGGGAGTAGTATAAAGCTGTCAGTTATAAATAATTGAGCTTAGTCCAGGAGTTATCATGCTTTATTCCCAGCTGGACACCATCTAGCGCTATCTATGTGAGTAAAATGCTGCAAGAGTTACCAGAGGGATTATTCCTACACATGCTGTGAGGCGTTTTTGCTGCTGTGACGGCAGCCATTTATTCTGTTGAGTTTGCAATCCACTCGTTGATGGTGGTTTAGAGATTTGGACACCAGTTTTGATATAGCCTCCCCAGATCACAGGACTGGTGGCATCACATAAATGGTCTCTTTCTATACCTACATTTGGATTATGTTTTGATTTTTAATCTTACTTCACTATGCACTATTTGCACTTCAAACTTTTTGATATTTGTTATTTGTATTACATTGGTACTTTCAGTGTATATTTTTGCTTTGTTATGCTTTATGGATTGTTCACATATATAACTCTGCACATGACTGTCATATGATACATTCGTACTTTTGATTATTTTTATTAAGATGATGATCTAAACTTTTTTGGCGCAACACTTCCATATATGCATGCCTTAATTTTGAACAGTGGAAGCACTTTTGCTTTGGTGGTGTGCTGACCTGACTATCCAGAGTCCTTGGTTCATTTGAATCTAAAGTTCACTTAGATAAATAAAGATAGCAGTGATTATTCCCCCATGTCACATTCAGAGGGCATTACCACCCACCGAACGCGAACCGTTCAAGTGAATGGGGCCATGCTGCAACTGCCCCGAAATGCATGCGGTTGCGGCGTGGCAGTGCAGCATTAAGGGGCTAATAGAGATGGTGAGGAGGGTACATAGTGCCTCCTTACAGCTTGGCATGGGGCACTTTTCAGAGGAGAGGCAGGCCTTGCAGCTGGCGTCAACAAGGCCTTACTCTCTAGAGTGAATTTCCTCTCATCGATTGCTCTGGGTTATTTTGTTGAATAAATCCATTTTTGTCTGTTTTTTGGCAGGGGGAGTCTTCAGGGTGAATCTTTCATAGCAGAACCTCCATTCTCACTAAACAGACACATTTCCCTGTTCTAATATTTTGAACGCTCCCAGCTTATGTGTTTTTGTGCCTTTAAGAGTCTCGGAGTTGCACATGGTAATCATTTTGCCAGATTTGTGTAATTCATCTTCTCTCCTGATGGCTGAATAGAGGCAGAATGTGCTGTGTAAGTAGAAATGCTACTCAGAGAGTAATGTAAATATTCAGCTCCTCGTGATTTACGTCCCCTGAGGTTAAAGTTGAAAGTATTGGAAGAGAGGCATTTACTGCTTGTAAAAAATCTCCAGTATATATGGTGCTAATGTATTGTTGAATATATATCAATTGTTTGAGAGTTTTTAAAAGCAAGTATATAAAGTGTTTATATGCTGGCCGCATGGTTTGGGAGGTATGTCTAGTCTTCAGGGTATGTGGCATAAGACTCTTCGTCTACCCACGACCCCCTGCATAAGGGCCTACCAATAGAAATCACATTGGTGCCAATATTCTGTTATGTAGCCATTGTACTCTGTTAACCACCTCAATACTGGGCACTTTCACCCCCTTCCTGCCCAGGCCAGCTGTCAGCGCTGTCACACTTTAAATGACAATTGGGCAGTCATGCTACACTGTACACATGACATTTTTATTGTTTTCTTCGCACAAATAGAGCTTTCTTTTGATGGTATTTAATCACTGCTGGGTTTTTTATTTTCTGCTAAAAGATGAAAAAAAGCCCAAATTTTTTCTTTAAAAAGTTTCCTTAGTTTCTGTCAGAAAAATTTGTAAATAAGTAATTTTTCTCCTTCACTGATGTGCGCTGATGAGGCTGCACTGATGGGCACTGAAGGGCACTGATGGGTTGACACTGACGAGGAAGCACTATAATGCAGCACTGATGGAACTGATAGTTGGCACTGATAAGCACTGATAGGCGGCACTGATAGGCGGCACTGATGGGCGGCACTGATGGGCACTGAAAGGCAGCACTGATGGGCACAGATTGGCCTCACTTATGGGCATAAATTGGCATCACTGATGGGCACAGATTGGCATCACTGTTGGGGCTACATTTTAAGGAAAAATCACATAATCTTTTTTGAGTAGCAGTAAAACCACACCATCGGGTCTTGTTTTTACCACCCCCAATTGCTCCCGATTCAGCTGCAGAGGCTAGGGGGTGTACATGTGCCGTGACATATTCTTTGCAGCAGGAATTATACCCCCGGTCGCACTATGCCTGCCGAATGCCACACATTCAAGTAAATGGAGCCATTCTGCATTCCCCTTGCACCCATAGGCAATGCACATGGTTGCAGTGTGCTAGTGCAGAGTTCAAGGGATTAAAGCAGGCACTGAGGAGGTGATACAACACCCCCTCACCACCTGTCAAAGGCTGTCTGAAGAGCGATCCAAATGCAAATTGCTCTTCAGAGAGCAAAGCAAGTGTGAATGAGCCCTTAAAGCGGAACTTAACCCTTCCATGGAAGGGGCCATCTTAGCCTCTCCTTGATCTGCAATTGTCATGATGCTGCACACGTGATCAGCTAAGACACCAGCCATTTGTTGACTTGACAATTCTGTTGAGAGTGCAAGCAACTGTGACAATTATCATGCTTGGCATGAGTTGTGTGTAACTGTGTTGGGGAAAGCAGTAAATCGATGGGTTTGGTTCCGCTACATGCAGACATAAAATACACAAATTGATGCAGCTTTGTATTAATTCATTAATACATCATTAACCCCTTCCCAATCAGCCCTGACATTCCATGAATTGGGCCTTTACACCCAGGGAGGCAGGAGGGACTGTCTGATCATGTAAACACTGTGATCTGCTGTCACAGTGGTCACATGATCAGGAGCCCATGCCGCCTTTTATATTTCTGAAAAGGTACTAACTAAAACAAACATTTTAAGGTCCTGGCAGGACCTTGCCGCCCATGAGGCCAATTAAGGCGGCAACAAATGATGCTATGTGGCAATTAAGGCGGCAAATTAGGCAGAACTTATAGAGGCACAATGGGGGGGGGGGGGGGGTGACACTGAGGCTGGAGTGTCAGCACCAGTGCAGTACAGCGCTGGTTGCTACGGTGCATTTGGTTGCTTTTGCCATAGCAACCAGTCAATCTGTGTGGCTGGGCCACCTGCGTCCTAGCAACAAATGATGCTATGTGGCTGCCAACAGCATCCTAGCAATCAAAGACGCTGTGTAGATGCTGTGTAGCCACCAGCATTCTAGCAACAAATGATATTGTGCGGTTGCCAACATCCTAGTAACCAATGACAGAGTGCTGCTACCAGCATCCTAGCAATCAAAGACACTGTGTAACCACCAGCATCCTAGTAACAAATGATATTGTACGGTTGCCAACATCGCTGTGTAACCACCAGCATCCTAGCAACAAATTATATTATGCGGCTGCCAACATCCTAGCAACTAATGACAGAGTGCTTCCGCCAGCATCCTAGCAATCAAAGACACTGTGTAACCACCAGCACCCTAGCAACAAATGATACA
Organism: Glandirana rugosa; assembly: GCA_018402905.1. Classification (NCBI taxonomy): domain Eukaryota; kingdom Metazoa; phylum Chordata; class Amphibia; order Anura; family Ranidae; genus Glandirana; species Glandirana rugosa. Next base: position 1,068,975 of record BLSH010039656.1, read on the forward strand.
ACCCATTTTTTTCATGGCTTGGAGGAGCGGCAATTTTAAAAATGAATGCTTTACCAAGACTTCTATACATACTACAGTCAATTCCTATACATGTCCCACAGGCTTTCTTCCAATCATACAAGCAAGCTTACACTAAGTTTCTTTGGATCGACTCTAAACCCAGGATTAGCTATGCACAACTCACCCGCCCCAAACACGTGGGCGGAAACTGGCCTACCAGACCTACACAAGTATTATAATAATATAATGCGATACATCTCACTAGAATAGTGGACTAGAATTATCACTATTCCTACAAAAACTGGGTCCCTCTAGAAAAATCTGCTTCCACCCTCCCCCTTGAATCTCTTCCATGGACATTTGTGTGCCACATGGAATATGCTTACACCCGCTAATCGAGCCCACCCTACAATGCTTTCTCAAGGTATGTCAGCATACCGCTTTATTGTCCACCTGGACCACTTACACCAATAAAGAGGAACCCAGACTTCCCACTGGGGTTATCCCATGTTCTTCTTACAGAACACTGGAATGGAAAGTATATCTTGGCCCACCATTTCTTCAGTCAGAGGAAATTTCTTTCCTCCCCTAATATTTCTACACAGATGGGAAAACCCACCCCACCCCCCCTTGGACATACCTGCTAATTACACATTATCTAAGAACCCTCGTCAAAAACGCCCAATGCTCCAGACAACTCACACCCTTCGAATTACTGTGCTCACGTAACTCACCCCAAAACCACCTCATCTCTTACACGCATGCTCTCCTCTTCACTGGCCAACACCCCAAGGATAACAAATCTTGCAAAGCCTGGGAAAGAGACTTAGGCCTCCCCCTCTCTGAGGAGGATTGGGCCCAAATCTTCCTGAATATCCACACAGGAAAATGGTTACACAATACAGGCCAGATGGTACCATACCCCTGCCCTGCTACACAAATTCAAACCCACAATTCCAGAGACCTGCTGGAGATGTCAAAAAGACAGAGGCACAATCTTCCACATTTGGTGGTCCTGCCCCCTCATACAAACCTTCTGGGAGAATGTCTGGGCATCACCTTTTAAGTAACCTCATATGAATTCGAATTGGACCCAGCCCAATTTTTATTGCATCATTCACCCCTTCCACATAAACATTACCACAAATCATTAGCGATGCATATGATTAATGCAGCTAAGCATTGCATTCCCATCCACTGGAGATCCTCTCACACCCCCCAATTAAAGAATGGTTTAAAAGAATTAGGAAGATAGCTGAAATTGAATTAATCCACATCTTCTGTGACACCCCAGCAAAAGTCAGCACTAAATGGGCCTGCTGGTTGCACTATACGACAACCTCGGAATTCACACAACTGTACAACCTGCCCGATGGATGAGAGACCCACCGGACTCATCTGCGCCTGAAACACCGCTGAGGGAAGAGGTCAGGAAGAGTCCCATCCCCCACCCACCCTTAACCTCCCTAGCCCCCCCCCCCCCTTTTTTTCTTATCTCTTCTTTCATGTCCCCTCTCCACCCCAACACCCCCCTACTTAATCATATCCTTTATGAAGAACATGGCATATGACCAACAGGGCTTTCTTAACACACCCCACCTCCATAGATGCCACCGAAAATCCCTCTACTTATAGGTTCTGATCCCTTATTAGCCGAACTTGCTTAGGATTACCCTTTAAATAACAACATCACACTCTACCTATCACCATCTGAATTAACAAACCGGAAATTGATGAAAGACCCTTTTTACCCATCTCCTGTCCCTCCCTAGAGTCGAGTTCCTTTATCCATGTTATAGGACCTGGAATTAGACCCATTTCTTATTGCATGATTATGTTCATTCCACACTCATTATCTTACAAATGTCCTGTTGTAACATCTCCTCGCTACTCTTGTACAACCAATGTTTCAGTTGTATGCATGTTACATTTCTATACAAATAAAATTGTTTGAAAAAAAAAATGATATTGTGTGATTGCCAGTATCCTAGCAACCAATGTCAGAGTGGTACCGCCAGCATCCTAGCAATTAAAGATGCTGTGTAACCACCAGCATCCTAGTAACAAATGGTATTATGCGGTTGCCAACATCCTAGCAACCAATGACAGAGTGGTATCGCCAGCATCCTAGCAAGCAAAGATGCTCTGTAACCACCAGCATCCTAGTAACAAATGGTATTATGCGGTTGCCAACATTCTAGCAACCAATGACACAGTGGTACCGCCAGCATCCTAGCAATCAAAGATGCTCTGTAACCACCAGCATCCTAGTAACAAATTATATTATGCGGTTGCCAACATCCTAGCAACCAATGACAGAGTGGTACCGCCAGCATCCTAGCAAATCAAAGATGCTCTGTAACCACCAGCATCCTAGTAACAAATGGTATTATGCAGTTGCCAACATCCTAGCAACCAATGACAGAGTGGTACCGCCAGCATCCTAGTAATCAAAGATGCTCTGTAACCACCAGCATCCTAGCAACAAATGATATTGTGCGGTTGCCAACATCCTAGCAACCAATCACAGACTGCTGCCGCCAGCATCCTAACAATCAAAGACCCTGTGTAACCACCAGCATCCTAGCAACAAATGATGTTGTGTGGCTACCAGCATTCTAGCAACTTGCGAAAGAGGGCATCAAAATTGGCCACCTCAGGTGTCATCTGCCATCGCCACGCCCAGGTAACTCAACTATCACTCTGCAGTAAAAAAATGTAGCTACTATAATAGTAAATAGGTATCCCACCGGGTCTTACTGAGCGTTCTCTCTATCATATTTGGTAGAATTTAGGTGGTTGCCTGCAAAATGACTGCCCGTCAATGTAGTGAATTGTGTATTTCTTTTTTTCCCCAAATACACTGCAGACTGTGCTTTTCTGGTATAATTTAGATTACCCAGAAACATTCCAACCTGCCATCCTATACAGAGTAATTATACTCCTTCCCGTGAGCTGGTGACAGGCAATGTTTTTAGTGTAAATATCAGTTAATTAATTCACAAGTAAGAACTGCCCGCCAGAGGCTCCAGATTTATTTTCATTCTAATATGGACATATGTTTCTTGTATTCTACATTTTGTGCAGCTTACAAGAAATGTGTGTGACGCGTGGAAGGACTTTCACAGTAAAGGCGTCTGTACACAAGCAGAGTGTTTATCTGTTCTTAAATCTGTTGTGGGAGCACAAAGCACCCCGAGCTGTTACATCCTCTGCTCTGAATTTATTCCGCTGCCTAAAGTTCAACTGAACCTTCACTTCTTATCAGATAAATACATTCCAGGTGCATCTAAATGCAAGCCATTTATGTCTTTGTTTTCTTTCTACAACTTCTATGGTCTGATTAGAAAATCCTGCAGCTGCGACCTTTGCTGTCTGTGTGGAAGCAGTGATCTCTCTGCAGAGGTCCGACATGCCACCTACTTAGCAGGGAGCATGAACTTTGTTAAAGCAGAGTTCCACCCATATGTCCATGTTTGTACCATCCGCTTCATAGCAGCAAGTTAAAACCACATTGGACGTTTTTTTTGTTTGTCTTGAGCTACCTTCCATGGGGTAATCTGTTTTCATCCTGTTTAGCACCGCCATGGCAAGGTACGCCATTCTCGCGATCGGATTGTGCCTTCCTCCTCCCCCCGCTGCCTTCTGGGACCTGTGTGTGCCCCAGAAGACAGCAGGGCCATTCATAAAGCGCCGTACGACTCGCACAATGCGCAGTAGGAAACTGGCTGTGAAGCCTGAAGGCTTCACTGCCGGTTTCCCTTACTAGCAATGCCAGCGCCTGCATCCGAAGCTGATGAACGGATCGGCTTGCGGTGCATCGTGGGCTCCCTAGACAGGTAAGTGTCCTTATATTAAAAGTTGGCAGCTACAGTATTTGTAGCTGCTGACTTTTATTTATTTTTTTCCCCCAGGCTGGTACTCTGCTTTAAAATTTGAGCTCCAGGTCTTACTGTGTCTTACAGTTAGTTTTCTTTCTAAAACAGCCACAGCCTATAGAAAATCCTGTCCCCTGCCAGCAGCTGTGGAGTGGGACCCTTGCTGACTGTGTGGAAGCAGTGAGCTCTCTGCAGAGGTCCGACACACCACCTACTGAGTCAGAACCAAAGCTCTCCATTTAGTGAACTTTGTTAATATTTGAGCTCTAGGTCTTACTGGGTCTTACAGTTAGTTTTCTTTCTAAATCAGCCACAGCCTGTCAAAGCCTGTCCCCTGCCAGCAGTTGTGGAGTGGGACCCTTGGTCTTTGTGTGGAAGCAGTGGTCTCTCTGCAGGGATTGCTTTACTAAAGACAAATAAACTGTTCACTTTGCAAAGTGCAGTATCCCTCTTTAAGTGCAGTTGCTCCAGAGCTTAGTAAATGAGATAAAGCTTCACTTTGCAAAAAATAACCCATCACGTGCAAGGAAAATTTAAAAAATAGCATTTTTACTTGATGATTGATGGAAGACAGCAGAGCTTCTTCTCATTTTATAAGGTCTAGAGCAACTACACTTGCAGAGTGTACCTGCACTTTGCAGAGTGCACAGTTTATTTGCCTTTAATAAATCAACCCCAGAGTTTCACATACCTTGGTTGGAGGCCGAGTTGACAAGAGGGCTTCTCTTGTGGCTCTGGTTCAAGCACCCCTGTGGTGACAGAGGTACAAGCCTCAAAGAAGCATGGGTGCTAGTAGCTTGATAGCAGGTGACTGCCACGATCAGGGACGTAGTCAAGGTGAGCCGGGGTCATACACCATGAGACAGCAGCGTGGTCAGGAGGCAGGCCAGGTTCAGCACCAGGGAAGCAGGCAGAGCAAGGTCCAGTAGCAAGCCGAGGTCAGCACCAGGAGATCAGCAGTGAATAGTCAGAGGCAATCCGAGGTCAGAATCCAGAATCCACAGAGCAAGGTCAGGAACAAGCCAGGTCAGCAACGTAAGATCAGTCAGCACAAGTAGGAACACAGGAACACGGATCAGGGGAAGCTGAAGAACATCCAGCAGGGTCTCTTTTAAATAGGCCGTTTGGCGCTGATGTGCGAAGATGTGCGTGCCGATGTGTGCTGGCACACAGAAACGCGCCTACGTGTCAGTGCAAGCTGGACATTAGCCTGAGCTTGTCTGTGTGCTGGTACAAGTGCACAAGCATTAGCTGCACAGGAATGAGCAGTAGCTGCATATGAATTAGCATTAGCTGCATAAGAATAAGCATTAGCTGTATAAGAATTAGCATTAGCTGAACTAGCTTTCCAACACAGAGCCAAAGCTCTCCAATCAGCAAGGAGCATGATCTTTGCTGATATCTGAGCCATAGGTCTGATTCAGCAATGGGTTAAGTAGGACTTCTTCAGAGAGACCACTGCTTCCCGTTTTTGGGGAAAATTATTTAAAAAAATACTACTTGCAATGTTATATAAGCTATCGATATCCATTTTTAAAGTTGTTTTTAATCTTGCACCTTTCAGTAAAATGATACTTGGTGATCCTGCTATGATGGACCTTGGTTAGATTCTTCCTTTTAGTGTGTGACAACTGTCTCCCAATTGTGTTCTCGTGTTGTCACTTTCTCACATGTGCCCTGATGGAGATATCAAGCGGCTCGCTGACATGTATTGGATGGGCATTTTTCAGGAGGGTGAGGGGGCACTATGTGCGACATATTACTATTATCTTTGGAGTGCCCAAAGGTGTACCAGGTCTGTTACAATCCTATAGTGTATGCTAAAACAAAAAAAAAAGTTGCTGTGCGCCACTAAGGGCCGGTTCACACTGGTGCCATCCCTAGGGTTGCCACCTCATCCCTTTAAACCCGAACACATATGAATTACACAGGTTCTGTGGCTGATTAAGGCGGTAATTACACTCACTTGGTGCCTTATCTGCATTAAATTATCCTCAGAACCTGTGTAATTAGTATGTATTCGGGTTTAAAGGGATGAGGTGGCTACCCTAGCGATCCCGGAGATCGCATATGATTCGCACCGCACTGCAGTGTGAATCACATGATCTCTATGCGATGCGATCTCAGCCATACAGATAGTATAGCTGAAATTGCATCGCATTCGGAACAAACTCGCACAGGACTTTTTTTTCCCGCAGCAGCAGAATCGGATCGCATGGGTGTTTACACTAAAGGGTTTGGCTTGAAGAAAAAGTGCCAACCCTAGCTGGAGCTCGCTTGAGATCCCTTGAAGTTGGCATCACCTGTTGAAGGGACTCTGCAGATAGCAGAGGAAGGAGACAGCAGACAGAAATCACACACTCTGGATTGAGGCAAGTACATACTATAGAAGGATGCTTTGTTCATTTTTCATGTCAGAGATTTACAGCCACTTTAATCTGTGATGTGGCCCTTTAATTTGAGATCTGCAGTTTTGCACTACAAGCCAGGAATCTTCTGGGGTGTAGAAGATATCTTCTCAGTAAGCAGACAACTTGTAGACCATTATAATCCTATTGGATAAGAAGACCAGTAGGACAACCCTAGGGTCCAGCGATACCTACCCACTCCCCATGTGCAAACTAAATGTCATCCAATTAGATTTGGGTCTGCAATAACTGGTATGTTCTTCATACCTGATGATTGAACCCGGCTGCCATCATCTCTATAAATCATTCTTCTATTGTAGCCGGCTAACACGGGCCGCACCGCACAGTCACCTCTGATCTCACCTTCAGGTATAGACGCCGCGCTCCTGGCTGCAGGATTTCAGTGTTTTCATGGTGGATTGGGCTAGCTGAAACCTGTCTGCAGTGGGGATGTCTCTCTTCAATTTCCAAGAACTGTGGCCGTGCGGCAGCTGTTGTTATAGATTCCAGTTTTATGGAGTACAAAGTAAACTCCAGCAACTGTGAGCAAACTCATTAAATGTATTGCACATTCTACCAGCAAAGTCCATCTTATCACCATCAAACTAAGTGCTGATCCATACCAGCGCACACGTCAGCGCGGCTGCAGGGCATTTTGTAGTGACAGTTGCATACTTACAGGTACTGTTTACATTTTGCTTATCTTTATTGAAATGTCACATGTGCCACAGAGGAGCTGCATGCAGGGTACAACAGCATTTGCATTCTCCTTTTGACACAAGTGTCACCTTGTGGGCTCATTTACCCTTGCAGTTGGGGGGGGGTAAAACCCTGTAGTTGAGCCAAGTTTTCATCGCCCTTCAACCGCTTCCCCCTTAGGCTGCATTGGCATTGACCAGGGGTGTACACATGCCGTGGCCGCTGCAGGAATTGTACCCTCCGGGTGGTACCGACTGCCGAGTTCAACCCATTAAAATGAATGGGGACGCACTGCAACTGCACACAATGCGTGTTTGCGCCACAGTAGCACTTAGGGGGTTTAACTTGAGTTACCCCCCTCATGACCAGGCCCTTTTTCTTGCGATACGGCACTGCATTGCTTTAACTGACAATTGCCCGGGCACGCAGTGTTGTACCCAAATAAAATTGATGTCCCTTTTTCCCCACAAATAGAGCTTTCTTTTGGTGTTATTTGATCACGGCTGCAGTTTTTATTTTTTGCACTATAAACAAAAAAATCCCGACAATTTTGAAAAAAAAAACAATATTTTTTACTTTCTGCTATAAAACATATCCAATAAAAAGAAGTAAATATGACATTTCTTCATCAATTTAGGCCAATATGTATTCTGCTACATATTTTTTGGTAAAAAAAAAATCCCAATAAGTGTATATTGATTGGTTTGCGCAAAAGTTATATCGTCTACAAACTATGGGAATTTTTATTTATTTATTTATTATTATTATTTTAATTTATTTAGTTATTTTTACTAGTAATGGCAGTGATTTTTTAGCGGGACTGCGACATTGCGGCGGACAAATCTGACACTAAGTGAGACATTTGCCACTTTTTGGGGTCCAGTTACATTAATACAGTGATCAAAGTTAAAGATATGCACTGTCACTGTACTAATGACACTGGCTGGGAAACACCCAGCCCAGCTTTGTAAACGCCCAAATGTACATAGACATCAGTGTTAATTTTGACGTCAAATTTCGATTTAGTATTAGTCGTCGTCTTTTGACTAAAATGCTATTTTAGCTTTAGTCATATTTTAGTCATCTGAATTGTTTTAGTTTTAGTTGTATTTTAGTTGACAAAAATATTTTCATTAACAAAATTAACACCGATAGACACATAGGATAACAGTGGGGTTTATTTACTAAAGGCAAATAGACTGTGCACTTTGCAAAATGCTGTTGCACTCTGTAAGAGCAGTTGCTCCGGAGCTTTCTCCTATTCTGTTATCATTCATACTGTATTTTATACTCAGTGTGTCTGTGTACTTCTTCATGCAATACAGAAAGATCATGGGGGCTGGGGGACCTGGCAGGGTGCTGTACAAAGCTTCCTGAAAACATCTCTGCACCCTGACTCAGCACTCATCAGGAGCCCTCAGCCCCTGACGCAAGCATTGGCCTGGATCTTGGGAGAAGCTCTACAAAAATCAAAATGCCTTGATGGGTGGGTGTCAGTTTGGAGGAGGGGTGTTCTTAGTCAGACTGTATTTGCATACAGACCACATTAAATGTCATGGTGTAAATGAAAGGGCTGGCAGGAGACAGGCAGGGAGGAAAAAGCTAGATCAGGGGTCTCCTAAATATGGCCCACAGGACATATTTGCCTCGCCTCAAGATTTTATCCAGTCTGCAGCTGATGTGTACAAACTGAGGATCCAGATCAGGTGGTCTCTGCTGATAGGGAGTCTAATATAAAGGGGGACTCTGATGGGGATCCAGATATAAGGGGGACTTTGCTGGAGACCCTGATGTAAGGGGGGCTGTGATGTAAGGGGTACTCCAAAAGTGGATTCTGATTTAAGGGGGGCTCTGATGTGAACCCTGATGTAAGGGGAGGATACCTGATGGGGATAATAATGTAAGAGGGGACTCTGATATAGGGATCTTGATGTAAGGGCGAAGGGGGCTCTGATGTGGACCGTCATATAAGGTGGGGGGGGGGGAGTTACTCTGTTACTCTGATGGGGACACTGATGTAGGAGGGGACTCAATTGGGGGCCTGATGTAAAAAGAACTCTTTTAGGGGGGACTCCAAAGATGGACTCCTATGAACATAGTTAGTCTGGTTGAAAAAAGACACCAAAAAGTCCATCTAGTTCAACTAATAAAAGGGAAAATAAAATGCTAAAAAACTGAAAAAAAATAATCATACAATGCCATATATACAATTCTTCACCCACAGTTGATCAAGAGGAATGCAAAAACCCCCCAGCAAAGAATGATCCAATTTGCCCCAGCAGGGGAAAAAAATTCCTTCCTGATCCCCCCGAGATGCAAATGGATATTCCCTGGATCAACCACCTTTATGTAAAGGGGGGCTCTGATGTGGACACTAATGTAAGAGGGGACTCAGTTGGGGTTCCTGATGTAAGGGGAATTCTGATGTAAGAAGGGGCTCCTAATGTGCTTTCTGATGCGTAGGGGGGACTCCTTTGGGAGTCCTGATGACAAGGTGGATCTGATGTGAACCCTGATGTAACGGGGACTGTGCTTTGCTTTACATAAAGTGGTTGTAAACCGTTGTTTTTTTTTTTATTTTCTTAAATCCTGCAAGGCAATGCCATAATGTGCTAGTATGCATCGCATACTAGCACATTATGTGAAACTTACCTTAGAACGAACGCTTCCATCTTCACCCGGTCTTCCTTCCGGGTTTGGGGACTCCGGCTATGTGAGTGGCCAAGCTGCGTTGACGTCACTCACGCGCATGCGCGAGGGAGTTGCCGTTCGCGGCACGGGGCTCTGAAATAACGGCACGGTATGCCTTTCTTTCAGAGCGCATTTGCCGATGACGTCACTGGCTGCATATAAAGTAAATATCTTTGGGGAAAAAAAGTAAATACCTCCTAAACGGTGCAGGTTTGGGAGATATTTACTGTACCTAAAGGTAACCCTTACTATAGGCTTATCTATAGGTAAAAGTCTTGCTTGGGAGTTGACTCCCACCTTAAGTTCTTTTGTTTTGCTATTTTGTTGTAAATCCCATCATGCTGATTGCATGAATATCCAAATAAAACATATTCATTCATTTACTATTCATTGATGCATTAAAACTGATTTTTCTTTTTTAGCCTAAAAATATTTGTAAAATGTGGCCCTTGTACTGTAAAGTTTGGAGACCCCTGAGGATGTTAGACGTCCTCCAACCAGAAGATGAGGTGGGCTATACCTGCTGCACCTTCTGATGCACACTGTGAGAAGCTTCAGGGGAGGCACGATGCCCTTGTGTGGCTTGGGCCATTGGGCTCAGTGCAGTGTTTTAGCCCTGGCAGTAGGGAACCCTTAGCAGTATTTTGGATGCCCCCCGTGTGCATGGCCTTTAGATGAACAGGGAGGATATTGTCAGGCTGTTTATGCTCTGTCTCTCTTGTACCTAATGGAATGGAGCTCTCATACCGGTGATGTCATGTCATCATCTCATAGATGTGTCAGAACTGTAATGAGCAGCCAAGCTGTACAAATACACGGCAAGTGTTGCTGCATGTTTCCTTCACATGTAATTGCAATGGGGTGACCTCCATTGTACGATGTCCTCAGCATTCCGGAGAAGTGAGATGTTCTGGGACGGGAGCCATCTCTGGTGACACTATGCCTGCAGTGTGTAATCAGCTTTGCCACCCTCGTGTATGAATTCTGGGCATGGCTGAATGAAAAAATGGAACCTTGGCACAGATGAAATGGCTAATTCCTCTGATTACTCTGCAGAGATGGCTAGAAAAATAAGAAATGGAAAGTGAAGGTGTTCCCCATGGCAATTAGATTACTTCATTTAAAATATAGAGCCCTGGGATGGGGAGTCAGCATTGGGCAAGCAGTGCTTTTGGAAGAGTACTCCCTTTGTTGGGTACCCCTCTCTTGGCAACCCCACTCAATAACAAAGGGCGCATAGGCTGGTATAGACATTGCAGGGGTTGCACACGTGCCTTCCACTTGCCATGAGGATACCAGCTTAACTTGGAGGGGGGCACTCATAATGTGGGCTCTGTAAGTGTTTTCTGGTGGGCGCGCCTTGCTTCTCTTTATCTATATCTGCTCTACCATCGCCATACACTTGGTAATTTGATAGAGCGATCAGTCTTACTAGTCCATTCTTTTTCTGAGCCAATAAAATAGTGGTTACCATCCTCTTCATGGAGACAGCATCAAAATTGGCCCAATCCAACCTGCTGAAAATTTGTTTGACAAAATTGTCATAAATTTTCAACAGAATTTGGTGTGTTTTACCTTTGAATGTAATTATCTCTACGGAAGATGTGTTTGTGGGAATCCTCACCAAAGATGTAATATTATGGATGATGGACCCCATTGAATCATCCAACAGGGACCCAGCAATAAGAGCCATGTATTCTTCTGTAGTAGAAGTAGGGCCTGGGTTTTTGTTGTTGGTTTGTTCCTCATTGCGGCTTCCAAGGGGTTGGCAAGGCATTCTGGGACTTCTGCACTGGCCAGATAATAAAAATGTACCCATCTGTGCGATAACAATAAGCCATTATATGTTCTAACGAGTCCGTCATTGAATGTATTACTATGATGTAGATTAATGTGAGCTTATCTTGCCGGAACACAATATTAATTCTGATTATTTTCTATTCTGATAGATCATCGCACAATGAGCTAGAAAAGCACAGGTAAGCATCACATTGTCTTTTTTATCTAGAATTTGTCAGATTATCATTTTATTTTACTTACTATATATGTTTAGCTGAGTAAAACTGCTCTATCTTTAAAGTTAAGTTTCAGGTAGATCTAAAATGTGCAAAAACAATGCAGCTCTGTTTTCATTAATGCGTCCCTAAATGTATTTATTAAAAGAGAAGTATGGGTATTTTTTTATTTTGCAGATTCATGCTTACCTAGATGCTGCATCGGTCCCTCGCCGGCTCTAAGGCTGCATTCATGTTTTCGGGCATTTTTGGAGCTTTTTGCCGCGCTTTTTGTAGCGCGACATTGGGCGTTTGCAAACGCTGATGTCGCGCTAATACGCGCGTTTGACACTTTTCCATTGATTCTATGTCAATAGAAAAGTGCCAGAAACGCCGGAATATGCCCAATTTGCGCGGCAAAAATACCTCCGGGGGTAATTTCACACCTGAGCATTTTGTAGCTCAAAAATGCCCGAAGCCTGAAGCTACAAAACGCTGGAGGGGGAAAAATCAATGATTCTCTATGGAGATGGTTCACATCTCCACTCAAAAATGCCTGAAACCAAACACCCTACGCTCAAACTACTCCCGGAGGTATTTTTGTCACGCGAATCGGGCGTTTTTGGCTAATTTGTATTGCCATTCTATCAATGTAAAACCATCAGTTGTGCGTAGTAGCGCAACATTGGCGTTTGCAAACGCGCTACAAAAAGCTTTGAAAACGTCCAAAAACGTGTTGCTCAGGTGTGAATGCAGCCTAAGGGCCCATTCACACCTGAGCGTTTTGTACCTTGAAGCCTGAAGCTACAAAACACTGAAGGTGAAAAAATCAATGATTCTCTATGGGGATGGTTTACATCTCCACTCAAAAATGCCTGAAGCCAAAAGCCTAAAGCTGAAACAAGTTCCAGAGGCATTTTTGTTGTGTGAATCGGGCAGATTTGGGCATTTCTGGAACATTTGTATTGCCATAGATATCAATGGAAAGGCGTCATTTGCGCATATTAGTGCACCTTGGGCGTTTGCAAATGTGCAAAGACGCGCGACCAAACGTACGACAAAAAGCTTGAAAAACACTATGCTCAGGTGTGAATGCAGCCTAACACTGAGAACTAAGCGATCAAACACCACCGATCGCTCGGTTCTCACCACTCCCTGAGCAGAGAGCCGATGACTGTCAAACACCGCTCTCTGCTCTGCCCTGCCCCTTCACTCACTGGAGCGCTGGGCTGTGGAGGGGGCGGGCGCGGCTGGCTCAGGCTCTCAGCGGCTGAGCCGGGTGACGGCCCAGGCATGTGGGTGGATCCCAATCATGTAGTTGTGACCTTTCCTAAACCTGGACTGTCTCTGTGACATCAGCCAACAGCGGACTTCAGAACGATCTACACCCCTGTGATCCAAGGGAAAGTACAGCCAAACAAGCTTTGGCTCTCCTTCTCCTTTAAATGCAAGCGTTGTAAGTACCTGCATTTCACTTGGTAGTTCCTGTACATTTCCTGTAAAGAGGAACTTCAGTACCCTTGATTGTGGCTCTGTCATCGGTGTCACCATTTTGGATAGTCTGATGCATGTGTAGATGTGCCAATGGGTTTTACCCCACCTTCTGGACCTGGCAGAGCCCTGCAATGCATCTGCATGTGTGCTGACTTCCTTCACTGCGCCATCCTTGCACGCTTGTGAACAGAAACCCGTGCGTTCACAGATGTGCTGAGGGTCTCTTCTAGGTTCCAAAGCCCAGAAGAAACCTTCAGCACATCTGCACATGCATGAACAATGTTATTCTCTCCTAGGTGAAAAAGAAGGAAGTACTACCCCACAGCAACAAAAAATAAAGCAAAAAAAAATACACAAACACACATACATCATTTTGGTAGTGGGAGGGCACTAGAGCCATGTACACCCAAATTATTTAGGACCGGTAGAAGATTTTTATATTTACTTGTCTATGACCTTGTTGATACGTAACCACTCGACCACCAGAAGATTTACCCCCCTTCACGACCAGGCCATTTTCTACAATACGGCACTACGTTACTTTAACTTTACCTGCAATGTTGTACCCAAATTAAATTCATGCCCTTGTTCCCACAAATAGAGCTTTCTTTTGATGGTATTTGATCACCACTGCGTTTTTTATTTTTTGCGCTATAAACAAAAAAAGACTGTCAATTTTTGAAAGAAAAAAAAAACAATATCTTTTACTTTTTGCTATAAAACATATCCAATAAAAAAAATAAAATTAAAAATAAAATTCCTTCATTAATTTAGGCCAATATGTATTCTGCTACAAAAATCTGTATATTGATTGGTTTGCACCAAAAGTTATAGCGTCTACAAACTATGGGATGTTTTTTTTTTAAATTTTTTTACTAGCAATGGCGGCGGTCAGCGACTTATAGTGGGACTGTGATATTGTGTCACTAACTGACACTTTAACACTTTTTTGGGGACCAGTGACACTAATACAGTGATTAGTGCTGAAAAAAGGCACTGTCACTGTACTAATGACACTGGCTGGGAAGGAGTTAACAGCAACGGCGATGTTGACCTAGCCTGTGTTTTACTATACTGTGGGGGAGGTGCTTTTACTAGGGGAAGACATGGATCCACGTCCCTGCTTTGCAGAGACACAGGATCCATGCCTGCCCTCCTGTCAAAACTGTGATCTGCTTTGTTTACATAGGCAGACCGCAGTCCTGCATTGTTCATTGGCAGATGCCAGCGGACATCAAGTCCACGGTACCCGCCGCTGGGCTCCCACTATGTGTGATCATGCTGGGTGTACCATTCCACAAAGTGTTATGCTCTACCATGTGTTGTGGCAGCGCACATTCTACTATTGGGATCCTATTAGTTTTGCCCCTGGAGACCAGGCACTACATACAGGGCCCTATCAGCTCAACGGGGGGGGGGGGGGGGG
>BLSH010039656.1:1087091-1101887 GCA_018402905.1 Glandirana rugosa
TGACAACGACCATCAAACCGGGTAAGGAGGTACGTCTAGAGGAGATCTCGTCACTACAAAACCCCGACAGCGACCCGTTGTGCCTAAAAGTTGAGGGAGGTTTCAAAAAGATACCCCAACTCTAGACCTCTGACCGATCCGGTGAGGTCCTGGAACTTTTCGAAGAATGCTTCGGTGAGGAAGTAACGGGCTCGCCACACAAACCCTAGTAACAGTACGACTTTCTGGGTCGGTGTAAAGTAGAAGTTACGGGAACGACTACCTTCCTCCAAAAATGAGTTTTAGAGTGCTATGTACCGGGGTAAGCAAGAAAGGAAATGTGTATCGTGAGATTTTGAGTAAAAACCTCCTTCCATCAGCAAGGGCATTGAAGATGAAATGTGGCTGGGTCTTTCAGCATGACAATGATCCCAAACACACCGCTCGGGCAATGAAGGAGTGGCTTCGTAAGAAGCTTTTCAAGGTCCTGGAGTGGCCTAGCCAGTCTCCAGATCTCAACCCCATAGAAAAACTTTGGAGGGAGTTGAAAATCCGTGTTGCCCAGCGACAGCCCCAAAACATCACTGCTCTAGAGGAGATCTGCATGGAGGAATGGGCCAAACTACCAGCAACAGTGTGTAAAAACCTTGTGGAGACTTACAGAAAACGTTTGACCTCTGTCATTGCCAACAAAGGGTGTATAACAAAGTATTGAGATGAACTTTTGTTATTGACCAAATACTTATTTTCCACCATAATTTGCAAATAAATTCTTTAAAAATCAGACATGTGATTTTCTGGATTATTTTTCTCATTCTGTCTCTCATAGTTGAAGTGTCCCTATGATGAAAATTACAGGCCCTTCTCATCTTTTTAAGTGGGAGAACTTACACAATTGTCTGACTAAATACTTTATTGCCCCACTGTATATATAATAAATAACTATAAATAATTATCAAAAATAATAATATAATAGTAATAAAATGTATTCAATAATGTAATCAAATCTGATCAAAAACACTTTTAACGTAAAGGGACACTTTTTGGTTGCCATGGACAGTCTCAGGTTTCCAGGCAGAAAGAATGGCATATATAATATAAAAGTGCAGGCAGGGCACTGGGCAAACCACTAGGGACAAAAGGGATGTGAAATGATTTGATACAGTAACGTAATCTTACAGATTACAGTGTACTGTATTTGTGTTTCACTTTTTGAATTTGCCGCCGGGCTCCGCCCCCATGCAACGCGGCGTTCGCAGGGAACTGAGCCCAGAACCTAGAGGCATCGGGCGAAGATTCCAACAGAGGGCCCAGCAGGGGGACATCGCAGGATCCAGGGGACAAGGTAAGTAACATTTCCTGGATCCTGCGATGTGATCCCGAGTGTGGCTCGGGGTTACCGCTTTTGGTAATGAAAATTAACCCCAAGCCACACTTGGGAATACCGCCAGGGGGGTTAATTTGGGGGTTTTGATTGTTTCAAACAAGGATTAAAGAGGAGCTATAGTTTTTTTTGTCATTTTAGATGCATACATGAAAGAGGTCAGCTTAAAGCGATTGTAAACGTTCTTTTTTTTTTTCTTTAAAATAACAAACATGTCATACTTACCTTTCTCTGTGCAGTGGTTTTGCACAGAATGGCCCTGAACCTCCTCTTCTAGGGTCCTCCTCCGCATCTTGTGACCCGTCAAGGAAAGCTTCCCTGGGGTCACACGTGCGGGCGCGCTCCCATGTCCTGCTGTTTTTTGTGTATTCACACAACTCAGCCCGCCACCCGGCCCCCGCATCACTGGACTTGATTGACAGCAGTGGGAGCCAATGGCTCCTCTGCTATCAATCCAGCCAATGAGGACCCGTGACACCGGCTGGAGCGGATTGCTCGTAGTCACGATGGAATGAATGGGCTCAGGTAAGTAAAAGGGGGGCTCGGGGGGGGGGGGGGTCACTACTGAGAAAAGGTTTTTCACCATAATGCATAGAATGCATTAAGGCGAAAAACAACGAGGCTTTACAACCCCTTTAATATAGAAGACTGTATGTAATACATGTTTAAAATCCTTTTTTGTACATACATTTCATAATTTTACTGTATATATAAACAAATAAAACGTTCAATACAGATTAACCTGATTTACATTGAACCCTATGGGAAAATTTGCCTTGGTTCACAACCAATTGGGTTTGCAACCAGAGTCGTTTCACAAATTAAGTTTGTGAACCGAGGTATCACTGTATATCTCTATTGGCCTAGCACTGTGATAATAACTTGGCAGGAGTTTTAACTCTATCCCACTTTGTCTAAAACAAATGTTTTGGCTATTCGTACACTTTAGAAAAGTTATAAATAATTTCAGTTTAAATTTTAAATTTAAGTTTTAATGGCAACACTACAAGAGCTGCTAGTAAACTTTATTCTGAAACTGCCATGTTTATCGCTTAATGCCTTTTTCATGTTTCCTTGCTATATCTGAATTCTCCTGAGACTTCGGTACATGGAATACACAAAAATGGAGATAACTGACATCACATGTTATGTGATCAGGATACTGGTATCACCTGTTAGCAGAGCTCCCAACTGTCCCTGATTTCGTGGGACAGTCCCTCTGTCCCCCTTTCCTTCTCATTTGTCCCTCATTTTGGTCAGATCTATATAGCTGTATATAAAATACACTTCTTATCTATCAAAAAGTGTTTCCCAGTGCTTCCATCCAATTTCTAAGTAGCTGCATTCGTAAATTCCAAAAGCCAATATAAAGGAATAGCAGTGGTAAAAAAATGCACTTATCGGTTTAACTATTCATTTTTTTGTACAATTCTCCTTTAAGAGGGTGTGGCAGGGGGGTGTGTCCTATGCCTGATAGGTGTCCCTCAATCCCATCTCAGAAAGTTGGGAGGTTATGCTGTTAGTAGTTTCAAGCAGTAAGACAGTAGGAGAATTCAGGCCCTTTGCACCAGATAACAACACCGAATTTGCTTTGCAGAGCAGAGTGGTCAATGCAGATTCCACTGCTAGAGTGTCATTGTGCATGCATTGGGCAGAGGGCTAAAAATCATTAAAGTGGCAGTAAACCCACCTATCATTTTCAGCCAAGGAAGCTGCCATCTTGGCCTCGGTTTAATCTACAACTTCCATGATGCTGCACATGTGATCAGCTATGACACCAGCCATTGGATGGATTTGACAGTTTGGTTTAGAGAACAACCAATGGGAGTGTTACATTTCTGAAACGTGCCAGAAATGGAACTGGTTTTAAACTGTTAAATGGATGGGTTTACTACCGCTTTAAACAGTGGGAAGAAGAAGAAAGTGAGACATCATTACTGTGAAGTCTGGTTCCAGTCCTCAGTGTTCCTTGGTTAGGAATCCCCATGTTAGAAGGCACACAGGCTCGTCCTCCAAGTGCCTTCTGCTTCCAGATCTATTTTAGGTCTAAATGCTGCCATATTCTGTGTGACTCACTTGCCCTTTACTTACACGTGGTAGCATGCATTTGTCATTTTTCAGTGGAGAAAGAGCTTCATTGAATGTGTTGTGTGCAGACAGCTATGGTACAAATCGGCTCCCCCCAGTCACAGTGAAAACCTTGTTGTGTCTTTGGCAGGTCCACAGCAAACAGATTCTATATACTCATTTCATTAGTAATAAATCCCATTTAAAGGGCAATAAACATAACGGACATGTTTGTTAAAGGGCCACGATCAGCAAAAAGAATGTTATTCTTATACAGGGTTGATATAGCACCAACAGTTTGCATGGCACTTTAACCACTTGAAGACCAAGCTTTTTCTGGCATTTTTTGTTTACAAGTTTAAATTAGTATTTTTTACTAGAAAATTAATTATAACCCCCAAACATTATACATTTTTTTTAGCAGAGACCCTAGGGAATATAATGGTGGGTTTTGCAATTTATGTCACACTGTATTTGCACAGCGGTTTTTCAAACACTGTTTTTGGGGGAAAAAAACACGGTTTTAAATTTTAATGCAAAAAAAACACAATGCATAACTCAATTTGTTTGTAAAATATAAAAGATGATGTCACACCGAGTTAGTGGATACCAAACATGTAACACTTGTGCACGCTTGCACAACGACCACGAACAACGTTAACTTTACTATCCATAGGCAACACTTTAAAAGCCTTTACAGGTTACCACTTTAGATGTACAGAGGAGGTCTAGTGCTAGAATTACTGCTCCTGCTGCGACGTTCACTGTGATATCTCACATGTGTGGGACGGATCGCGGTTTGCGTGCGTTCAGGACCGACACATACATTCACCTTTGCGCACTAGCATGGGGGGGACGGGGGCACTTTAATATTTTTTTTTTCAATTAATTTATATTGTTTTTTTATTTTTACACTGTTGCTTTAAATTATTTTGATCGTTTTTATTGCTGTCACAAGGAATGTAAACATACCTTGTGACAGCAATAGGCAGGTGGCAGGTATTCTTATGGCGGGATCTGGGGTCTGTAAGACCCCAAATCCCTCCTTTGCACTTGAAAGCATTCAAAACGCTAAGATCTGCATTTTTGAATGCTTTAGATGTTTGAAAACTGGTTCTTTTAAGACTCTAATAAACTGGAAGTAATGTCATGACGTCACTTCCAGGTTACTGCATCCGAGGCCCGATCAAAGCCGGCTGGTTGCTCAGGTCTTCTGGTGGGATGGGAGGGCCTGGACGAGCGGGGGGGAGGCGGCGGGGGGGGGGGGGGCGTCCTCCCCACTGCTTGTAATATACCCTGGTACAATCACTTGTCAAATGATGTACAGGTACGTGATTTGACAGCAAGTGGTTAAAAAAATAAGGGAGACGGTACAGTTACAATGCATGTCAGTGCAGGAGGGTTAGAAGGGCCCTGCTCTTGAGAGCTTACAATCTAAAGGGGGGGACAAGTGATACAACCTAACAGACCTAAAAATTATTTCAATAGTTCCTCTGAAGTAAAAAGGCTGAGAAAGGCTGTGCTAAGTGTATTTTGGAAGACGTTTACATCATGACATTGCGGGACACGTGTTTGGCATCCATTACCCTACGATCAGTTTGATTGACTCTTTTTTTCTATCTGGTGCTCCTCATTTGCTTTCATGTAATTTTCTAAGGAAACTGCAGTGACCACATCAGTCCTACCCTCTTGTATACTGGAATACATTTTATACTTTTTAATGCAACATTTAACTCTTGTACATGTTGCCTTGCCGCCAGGCCAAAAGTGACTTTTAAAGCAGAAACAAGCCAAAACCTGAATACAATATGGAAATAATTTTCACATGTTAATGACTAAATTACAGCCAAACGAGTAGGAAAATACTGTAAACATCAGTCTGCTCTACAAGCGATACACAACCACTATTTCTGAAATAGTATCCCCTAACATAATATACTGTATATCATTTAACTTTAGGTTAAGTGACCCTTAAAGTCCATCGCCAGGAAAGCCACCACTGCTCCCATGCCTCCGGCATCTTATGCCCATACCTAGCCACTCAAGCTTTTAAAAAAATTAAACACCTTTTTTCAAAGTTTCCGGTGTTCACCATCAGATGACCCTTCTCACCGCCACTATAGACCTGGCCCGCCGCTAGCCAGTCTTGGTGTTGTCCCTTGTTGTGATGTCATTATGCCACTAGAGCCTTCTTAATCCTGTGAGAACCCTATCATTGGCCAGCCAATGGGAAGTGTCCTATTTCACTAAGGAGAAATGTGGGCACCCAAAAAAGGACCCTTCTATTTCAGCCACATGCCTCAATGATAATAGAGTTAGTTGAGTGAATTTGTTCTTGCCCATGATGGTGAGGTTTGAATGGAAGAAAGAGATTCACATCTAAGTATGCAGGCATCCGGGGTAAAGCTGTCCACATAGACCGTCCTCCGCACCGCCGGCTCTCACTGCTGTCAGTCTGCAATCATGACCAGGAAGACGACCCTGCAGTAAAGTGATCTGAGAGCGAGGCTTGAAGTGATTGTGGAGCGCAGCGTGGCAGGGGTGACGTCAATGGCGATGCAGAGGACGGTCTATGTGGACAGCTTTACCCCGGATGCCTGCATACTTAGATACGCCGCTTTTAATCATCAACCATGTGAGTTGCTAAATGTTGTACCTTCATTAAATGTAACCATATTGCTACACTTAGAGGCGCCTCTCTTCTCTTTTATCCACAGTTGTGATGCGACGTTACTTGTATATCAAGACATCGCTTGTTTATCAAGTCAAATTTTATAAAAGTTTTGCTTGTCTTGCAAAAATCTCTCACTCAATCCAAGGTTTTACTGTAACAGCTACCATACAACAAAAGGCTGTTTTGTGAAACATCTTGTTTTCTGTGTTTATGACAACTTTTGCATAAATGGTTCTGATTTTTATTAGCAGCTCTTAAAGTCTGGTATTCCATTAGAAGGCATTTTCCTAAATATTTTAAGAGCTTCAGAATGTGCAAACCACGGATTGTATATTTAATTTCCACATTTCTGATTCTTTGGTTGGAATTTCAAAATACAACCCTGTTTATCCTGCAGAACCTTTCATTGAAATACTAACTAGTTGTTTGCATTGAAGAGGCAGCTTTTAGGTGCATGTTCAATATTTATAAGAACTGTGTGACGTCACGATGCTGAATGTCCCATTGTAGTCGCCGTCAATGAACTGGTAGGATGAACATTCCACGCTCACAAGCTTTGTACATGTGGGTTATTATGTGTGTAATGTATATGTATTTACAGTCAGTACAATAGTGCTGTTTCCATACACAGATGAAAATGTCTCTGTTTAAAAGGGAATATCGCCTAGAGGCACACAGACTGCAGAAAGCCAGCTCAAACCCTTTCTGCCCACAAGTCGTGTCAAGTGGCAAGATTCTTTTCCTTTTCTTTGCTCAAATTAAAGAACTTCGGACAAAATTAAAAATGCCATTTATGCTGCAGTCTGTGTCTAGCATGAATTAACACAGAAGTTTTGAATCCCCCCTGTAACATTATTTTGTTTCTGTTGATCGTTTTGATAGCTCTATTATTTCTACTTTCTGTAATAGGTGACATTTGGTCTATGGTAAAATTGCACTTCACATTCACACTTGAGCATAGTAAAGTGTGAAAAAGAATGGGTATACTAGCAGGATCAACAGGTGATTTAAAGAATAATACTGTATATACACTATATTACCAAAAGTATTGGGACACCTGCCTTTACAAGCACATGAACTTTAATGGCATCCCAGTCTTAGTCCGTAGGGTTCAATATTGAGTTGGCCCACCCTTTGCAGCTATAACAGCTTCAACTCTTCTGGGAAGGCTGTCTACAAGATTTAGGAGTGTGTCTATGGACTTCAGGAACTTAATCTGTACAGTCTGGAGGAAAGAAGGGAGAGAGGAGACATGATTGAAACCTTTAAATACATCAAGGGGGGTGAATAAGGTTCAGGAGGGCAGTCTTTTCAATATGAAACCAAAATCAAGAACACGGGGACATGACCTCAAACTAACTGGGGGGAAGTTCAAAACTAATCTTAGAAAGTATTATTTTAAACGTCAATAGACGTCCTCCCATTTGGCTCGTGCTGGGTGCGCTCCCGTCAGAGCTTGCCCGCGGGTCGGGCGGACCCGATGTCCGCTGGAGACCCGCAATCTCCTCACAGAGAGCCGGAACAGGGAACCGCCAATGTAAACACGGCGGTTCCCCGTTCTGTGAGGGGGATCATGCCAGATCTACTGATCCCTGTCACTGGGATCAGTTAGATCTGTCATGCCCCTGCCAACCCCGCCCCCCCCACAGTTAGAACACACACAGGGAACACATTTAACCCCTTCACTGCCCCCTGCAGGTTAACCCCTTCCCTGCCAATGACATTTATACAGTAATCAGTGTCTATTTTTAGATCTGATCGCTGTATAAATGTCATTGGTCCCAAAAAAGTGTCAAGAACGTCCGACATGTCCGCTGCAATATCGCTGTCCCGATAAAAATCGCAGATCGCCGCCATTATTAGTAAATAAAATAAATAAAAACGCCATAAACCAATGTCCATAGTTTGTAGGCGCTATAACTTTTGCGCAACCCAATCAATATACGCCAATTTTTTTACCAAAGATATTTAGAAGAATATATATCGGTCTACACTGATGAATACATTTGTTTTTTTATTTTTTATTTTTGGATATTTATTATAGCAAAAAGTAAAAAATATTGTTCTTTTTTCAAAATCGGCGCTCTTTATTTGTTTATAGCGCAAAAAATGAAAACCGCAGAGGTGATCAAATACCACCAAAAGAAAGCTCTTCTTGTGGGGAAAAAAAGGGCGCCTTTGGGTACAATGTCGCACAACCTTGCAATTGTCATTCAAAAAGTGACAGCGCTGAAAACTGAAAATTGGTCCGGGCAGGAGGGGGGTTTAAGTGCCCAGTAAGGAAGTGGTTAATGCACCTCTTAGAAATATATTGTATCGGTAAGGCCCTGCTCACATCTTGTGCTTTGGGATCCCGAGCAGAATCGGTGTGATTCTGCCCGCGATCCAAAATCACATGGCAATTGCAGCAATGCATTGTGTACTGACACCCATTAAAAAAACGCAATGTGATTCTGCCGCGACTGTCTCACCACAAGATCGCACAGCAATCACAGCAAACTGCACCTTTCAAATACTGCATGAAGCTTGTTGCCCAAAAAGGAGCAGGAGCTTCTTTTCGGGCAACAAATGCGCACAGGGCATCCCTTTCAAATGAATGTGATTGCCTATGCAACACGCAAAATCACATGACAATTGTCTGTCAAAAATGTGAGTGCATCCTTAAAGTTTGTGAACACCTGATCTTGAAGCAGAACTAAAGTCCTAAATACAACATTTTGAGCAGGCAAGGTCTTTATTTCATTGCTTCTCTCCTCTGCAAAAAAAAAAAATCTTACCTGCCTGTTCGGAGTTATCTGTAGAATGTACACATTCCATTTACATGCCAGCACAGTGCCTATGTGCTGGGATGGCTGAACTGCTGAGGATATATGGGAGTGATGTCATCTCACTCCAGTCAGTCATGGTGGCTGATAACTGGCACCTGGAAGATGCTAAGGAGAAGATGGTGGTGAGGGAGATTGCAGCATAGGTAAGCATTGCAGACTTTTGTTCCAAAACCAAGGACATTATTATGGAGTTGCCCACCCTTTGCCTCTATAACACTCTTCTGGGTAAGCTTTCTAGAAACTTTCGGAGTGTGCCTGTGGAAATGTGGGTCCATTTAACCAAATGAACATTTGATGAGGTAGCAAAACATCTGGGTAGCAGTGACCATAACATGATTTTCTTTAATGTAAGCTGCAAGCAACAAACACACATGGGAAAGATCGCAAATTTTACAAGGATGAGGGCTGCTCTCCAGGACTTAGACTGGGAGGGAATATTGGCATTGATGAACACAGAACAGAAATGGGAATTTTTCAAAAAGACTGTATGCAAACTCACTGCAAAGCATATTCCCATGGGCAATGCGTTTAACCTCCCTGGCGGTGTGATTATGTCAGATTTTTGGTGCTGAAAGCGGTACAATTATTTTGCATGAAAATTTGGCGTTTTATATTGTAGGCCTGTAATTCTTAGCAATAACTCACTTAAATCTGTCCAAACAAGAGTCTAGTAGACATCCCAGGTATGAAAAAGTTTGAAAAATAAAATCATAAATTATAATATAATAAATAACTAAAAAATAATTATCAAAAATAATAATATAATAGTAATAAAATGTATTCAATAATGTAATCAAACCAAAAATGCAGAAATTTGCTCATTTGCAGAATTGTCGCTGTCGTCACTTTCAGTTTCTGATGATAAATTTCCCCAAAAATCAGTATCACTCAATTCTGCAAATCATTCTTATTTACTATCGGTGTTTTCTAGCGGATCAAAAACCACTTTGACGCAAAGGGTCACTTTTTGGTTGCTATGGACATTCTCATGTTTCTAGGCAGAAAGAATGACATTTATTATATAAAAGTACATGCAGGGCTCTGGGCAAACCACTAGGGACAAAGGGGATGTGAAATGACTTCATACAGTAATGTAATCTGTAAGATTACAGTGTACTGTATGTGCTGTGTGTTTCACTTTTTGAATTTCCCGCCGGTCTCCGTCCCCGTGCGACGCTCGCAGAGAACGGAGCCCGGCACACAGGAGCCATCTGGCGGCGGACAGACACGCTGACACCGCGGGAGGACATCGCTGGATCCAGGGGACAAGGTGAGTAACATTGCCTGGATCCAGCAATGCAATCCCGAGTGCGGCTCGAGGTTACCGCTCTTGGTACTGAAAATCAACCCCGAGCCACACTCAGGATTACCGCCAGGGAGGTTAAAAGCCTAAAAATAAAACCTATGTGGCTCACGGCCAAAGTTAAAAAAGTTATAAATGATAAGAAAAGAGCTTTAAAAAAAATATAAAAATTAAGGAACACTATCATCTTTTAAAGTGGTTGTCAACCTGTGACAACCACTTTAACCTACAGGTAAGCCTAGAATAAGGCTTACCTGTAGGTGTCCTGCATATCTCCCAAACATGTACGGTTCAGGAGATATGCAGTGTTTTGCATGTGCCGACGTCATGTCGGCACATGCCCAGTGAAGAAACGGCCTCTGTGCCGTGACTGGCAGCTCCCGCACGCATGCGCGAGAGTGACTTCATGCGACTCCGGCCAGTCACAGAGCCGGAGTCGTGGCCCCGGGAAGGAAGAGTGGCAGAAGATGGACGCGGCCTGGAGCGGGGACATCGCTGGACGCGGCAGGCTTCGTTTACAGGTAAGTGGCACTCTGCCATCTTGTGTCTGTCAAGATATCCCACTGAAGTAAATGAGAGCCGTCTTAATGTACACAATGCTCCAACTTCAGAAAAGGTTCCTATACTACTTCAAGGCGACTTCTATCTGACTTGTGCCCATAGAATTCAATGGAAGTCGCCTCCAAGTCAGATCCCCCTCTATATTGAAACAACTTTACAGGAAAAAGAAAATAATTTACCAAGGTACTCCCCACAAATTACCCAAGCAACCCCTCCCTCCCTTCTCTAATTGGCAACAGGCAAAGACACCTGGCACAGAGGTCGCTTTAAGTCGCCCAAAGTCACGCCGAAGTCACATTCAAATCGCCTGGCAAAGTCCCCCCTGAAGTCGGATCGTCTATGTGTGAACTGGCCCTAACTGAACAAGCTGAAGTTAGAAGTTGATTGGCTACCATGCACAGCTGCACCAGATTCTGAGTGCACCAGATTTAGTAAATCTCCCCGTGCCTTTATGACTTTGTACACAGGGGTACAGTCATGCTGGAACAGAAGAGGGCCTTCCACGATCTGTTATCAGAAGGTTACAAGCACATAATTGCCTAAATGTATTTTTATGCTGTAGAATTAACAGTACCTTTCACTGAAAACACCTAAACCTAATAATTTGGAGTGGTGACCACATACGTTTGCCCATATAATATAGATATAACCATCAGGTGTCCAATAACTTTTGCCCATGTAATTTATGTATAGGGAAAATTGCCCCTTTAGATCATAAATGGGGCAATTTACATAATAAAGTTGAGAAGCAAACACAAATTGGTGTCATCGTATGCTTACTCTGCCAACTTGTGTCTATCAAGATATTTAGGATCTATGTACCTCAACATAACCTGCTGGTGTACAGCATGCTGGGATTTTAAACTTGTCCACAACTTGATAGTTGATCTTACATGGCTCTCATTTTTGCCTCAAGAAAATGGTGGCCGTCTTCACACAGACACCAACTCCCTATTGCAGGGGTCTCCAAACTTTCTTAACAAAGGGCCAGTTTTTTACTTCAGACTTGGGGGCCAGACTGCAGCCAGCGGGAGTCAAAATTTTCCTGGCATCAGTGGGAATAAACATCACATTTGGTATTAGGTGAAGTAACAGTACCCCATTGTTGGTATCGTTGGGGGAAAAGTAACCACTTGTTGGTGTCAATGGGAGAAATGGTGCTCCATTTTTGGAGTCAATTGGAGAAATGGTGCCCCATTGCCACAGTCAGTTGGCAGATTAGTGTCTCGTATCATTGGGAAGAATAGTGCCTCAAGAGCCGGATAAAGGCAAGCAAAGGACCGCAGTTTGGAGACCACTGCCCTATTGCATAAATGTAATGAGATGGGTAAAAAGATGTTCTCCCAAAGTATTGATTGTAGAGGCCTCTATGATTAAGGCCTGAAAAGAGCAAAGCGCATCTGAAGAGTTTTATACAGATGGAGGACAGGAGTTGAAGCCATCTTTTTACCCATCTCATTACTTTTATGCAACAGGGAGTTGCAGACAGCCACCATTTTGTTGAAGTCCATTGTAGCTTGATAAGCCGATTCTGTCTGCCTCGCACCAGTCTTTTCACATGCTGATCCAACTGACACAGGTTTACAGTGGCATTCAAGCGGTACGATGTTCATTGTTTTGGCCTCTCATTTTTGCTTGTCTTTATGTTAGATCTTATCTTTGTCTCGTTGTTATCTTTAGCTTAGATTCTATACTTTATATTGTTCTGGTATCTTTACATCCTATTCTTGCTCTTTTTTGTTTTTTTTCCAGGCGAGCAAAACTACGATTATATTTGGAGCAACTGAAGCAGCTTGTGCCCCTTGGGCCAGATAGCAACAGACATACCACTCTAAGTCTCTTGAAAAGAGCAAAAATGCACATAAAGGTGGGTTCATATGGTGTGTTTCCCCTATACTGCATTGCCTTTTACCGTGTTTTTAATACTCCACCATATAAGCTTGAAAATCTATAGATATTATTATGAACTATTATTGTAACTTGCATCTGAAAGTCTTTTTGGTGAGATTTTCATACTTCTGCTTAACCACTTAACCACTTCAGCCCCGGAAGGATTTCCCACTTTAGGACCAGAGCACTTTTTGCGATTCGGCACTGCGTTGCTTTAACTGACAATTGCGCGGTCGTGCGACGTTGTACCCAAACAAAATTTGTGTCCTTTTTTCCCCACAAATAGAGATTTCTTTTGGTGGTATTTGATCCCCTCTACGTCATTTCTGATCGCCGCTATGAACAAAAGAAGAGCAACAATTTTGCAAAAAAAACAAAATTCTTACTTTTTTCTAAAATACAAATCCAAAAAAAATATAAAAAAACATTTTTTTCCATCGGTTTTGGCCGATTTATATTCTTCTACCTATTTTTGATTAAAAAAAAAAATCGCAATTGGCGTTTATTGATTGATTTGCTCATTTATGGATGATGAGAATTCATTTCTGGAGTTTTTATTTTTCTTTTTTTTACTAGTAATGGCGGCGATCTGCAATTTTTAGCGGTACTGCGATATTGCAACGGACATGTCGGACCATTTTGACACTTTTTTGGGACCATTGGCATTTATAAAGCGATCGGTGCTATAAAAATGCGCTCATTACTGTGTAAATGCCATTGGCAGTGAAGGGGTTAACCTGGAGGGGGCACTCTAAGGGTTAACTGTGTTCCCTCAGTGTGTTCTAACTGTGTGTGGGCTGCCCTGGCAGGGGGAAGGGAGTGATCACAGCTTCCATATACAGGAAGCCTGTGATCACAGCCCTTCCCCCCTCTATGAGAACTGAGATCTGTGTTTACATACACGGACCTCTGTTCTTTCACTGCGGGGGGGGGCCATCGCGGGTAGCCGGCGGCGATTGGGTCTGCCCTACCCGCTCCCTGGCTCATATGACCCGCTCATATGATGACGGTTTGCGATATCAAGCCACTCTGTCGCCGTCAGACTGCGGTCGGCAGTCGGCAAGTGGTTAAGGACCAAGCCTATTTTGACACTTGTTGCTTACAAGTTAAAATCAGTTTTGTTTTTTGTTTTTTTGCTAGAAAATTATTTAGAACCCCCAAACATTATATATTTTATTTTTCAGACACCCTAGAGAATAAAATAGAGATTGTTGCAATACTTTGTCACACTGTTTATGCGTAGCCGTCTTACAAATGCAATTTTTTTTTAAAAATACACTTTTTTTAACCACTTCAGCCCGGAAGGATTTCCCATGTTAGGACCAGAGCACTTTTTGCAACTTGGCACTGCATCACTTTAACTGACCATTGCGTGGTCGTGCGACATTGTACCCAAACTAAATTGGCGTCCTTTTTTTCCCCCACAAATAGCGCTTTCTTTTGAAAGTCTTTTGAGTCCTTTGGAGCAGGTCTATGGCTTCTTCATCTGTAGGTAGGGATTTGAGTCCATCATCCACGTAAAAGTCTCTCTCAACGAAGTGTCGAGCATCTGCACCATACTCCCTTTCTCCATCAAGGGCAGTCCTTCGTAGACCATATGTTGCAACAGCAGGTGAGGGACTGTTTCCGAAGACATGTACCTTCATGCGGTATTCAATTACTTCATTGTTTGTGTTGTTGTCACGATGCCACAGAAATCTTAGGAAGTTCCTATGGTCTTCTTTTACTATAAAGCAATGGAACATTTGTTCAATGTCAGCAGTTATGGCAACTGGCTCTCTTCTGAACCTCATAAGTACTCCTACAAGGTTGTTGGTTAGGTTAGGCCCAGTAAGAAGAACATCATTCAGGGATACACCTTGATGCTTGGCACTGGAATCAAACACTACCCTGATTTGCTTTGGCTTACGTGGGTGATACACTCCAAAGAAAGGCAAATACCAGCACTCGTCATGTTCAAGAAGAGGTGGAGCTGGTTCAGCGTGATCATTGTCAAAGATCCTTTTCATGAATGCAATAAAATGTTCCTTCATTTCAGGCCTGTTCTTTAGTGTTCGCTGAAGTGAGTTGAATCTGGATAAAGCTTGTTCACGGTTGTTCGGAAGTCTTG
>BLSH010039656.1:1116272-1133734 GCA_018402905.1 Glandirana rugosa
TTTTGGGATCTTTTTTTGTCAATTACAATGAGTACGTTTTTACTGTACATGTGTGTATGTAAAATCCTTTCAGTCGGTAAAAAAACCCAGTTCAGGTCAAGAAGTGACACATCCAAGTACTCCTTGATCTCTATAGTCATTCCGTACCCCTGGCTAGCGTCCCATAGTCAGTTGTCTCCCTTTCCACGAACGACCGCTTACCGACGAATGTAACAACACTCCATTGTAACTCCAAGTCGTCCGGCTTCGCGGGTCCCTTAACCATGTCGTTAAAACAACAAAACATTCTTCCGACTAAAAAACCCTCTAGGTCCTTCACCTGTGTTTACCGATGTGAAACACAACAAGTAAGTCACCCATCGTGACGAATGTACAATTGTATGTCATTGAAATTCGTGGAAAACCGCATCTTCATTTTAACATCGGGTCATTCTTTAATCACAAATGTCAAAAGACCCCTTAACATTACCTTAGCTAGACACAGTGAAGAACTGGACTTGACCCAAAAAAATGGCTGACTTTCCTAAAATGTATGTGTGTACATGTCATTTTTGCATGAGTAACATTAACTGTTTTTTTCTAGGGTTTTTGAAGGGTTAGACCATGAAAACCGATATTTCAGTTGGGTTAGGGTTGGGTTGGGTTGGGTTGAGTCACTTACTATTTTGTTTAAGTATGGCCAAAGGAAAGTCCTTCTTCTACTCTGGTGTCACTCCCTTGTTTCCAGAATTAGTAAACTGGTTGCCTGTTGCTTCTCGTTAGCAACTGAGATTCTGTGGCGCTTTGGCCAGTGAAAGTGACCATTGCATTTTTGTATGTCTGCCACTGGCAAGGTTATGCCAGCAGCAGAATCACAAGTTTGACAAGACTCTAATGCCTTGTTTACATGGGTGGCTCAGCAAAATACATGCTCTTGCTTCACAGTAGTGAAGCAGACATCCGATGTTTACCCTAATGCCAAATGGGGCAGTACACACAAGTTTTAACTCAGCTTGTTGTGTTTGGCAGGTGTACCACTTGCAAAACACGCTAACTGAAGTCAATAGCCATGGTCAAATGCAGCCAAGGTGGTTGTGGCACAGGATTTCAATATGAAAACCTCCTTGGGATAAGAAAAAAAAACAGGTGTTTAGGAGGAAGCGGTATTGCCTCCTGAAAGCCTGTAAACTGGCTGTAAACCAGAGGTGTGTTTAAACCTGTTGCCCTGGTGAACCATACTAAGGGTTCCTTTACACGAGCGCCACACTCTACTGCCAGCAGTGGATCACTTTTCAGAAGGCGGTAGAGCAGTGGCTACCAGCCATTCAGACATTCGCATGAATGGGTTGAGTTTGGCAGCTGTACTGCATACAAAATGTGAACTGTTGTATAAATTTTGCCACAATGGCAGCAGTGTGTACTAACTGGCTGCTGACCATGTTAAACTGGCAGTCACAGGCCGGTAAAGCCAGCTGCTCGTGAAAATGAGGCCTAAGGGTGTACTTTGGTGGGAGATGTCTCCTCAGAAGTTCCAAAAAGAGGTGGTGAGTCATTATTGACCTCCTCCCTACAGTGTCTACCAACAACTGAAATATCAATATGTAGTGGAACTACCCATTGACATCCTTCTGGAGAATATTTTACTTTAGCTACCTGTTAACCTAAAAAGCCATTGCTTAAAAAATATGGGAATTAAACAAGTGATAGTTGATTGAACATCCAAATAAGATTACTGTAAGTTGTAAAAACAAATCATAGATAATAGCATGTATTGTGCCATGTCCCTCGGTGACCAGAACCCTAAAGCTGACACAAGTTCTTGGACACATTTGACATCTTCTTTCCATTGGGCTACTAATTATTACATAGACTATATAAGTACATTTCATGGCAGCTTAACATCATTGTTTGCACTTATTTGGCTTGGGTCTTGCCAACAAGGACATTTATATATATGTGAGTGTGTTTTTGTTTTTTTATTTCAGTCACATGATGTTGATTCAGGTTCACTCCTTCATTACTAGATGTTGGAGGGCTGCGCAGTCACTGCATTTGGCAGCTGAATATTCTCATTAGTGGCTGCGCTGAAGGAGATGTTAGCCTACTAGCTTTGTTAGCTTTCTTCTTAGTAGAAAGTACCTCTTAGCTGAGGAACTTAGCAGAGCTGAAACCTTGAGATCAGACATCGCTAACTCCTGTTACATCACAGCGTCTGCATATCATGAGGCGGCCATTTTGTGAGCTCAGGTGATATCCAGACAATGAGATCTGCAGGACTTCCTGTGTCTGCTTATTTTATTAAGTAAAACATTGGTAG
The DNA here is from genome assembly GCA_018402905.1 of Glandirana rugosa. NCBI lineage: Eukaryota > Metazoa > Chordata > Amphibia > Anura > Ranidae > Glandirana > Glandirana rugosa. The sequence goes on from BLSH010039656.1 coordinate 1,118,569, forward strand.
ACTCCATTTATTTCAGGTCATTTCTTTTATGCCTTCAACTTTTGTGGTGAAGTGGATGGTCGCCACTCTCATACATTCTTGGTTTCTCTCAGAATGGAAGTTACAATTCCAAATATAATCCATGCCTCATTCTGGTGAAGGTTTGCTATTGTTGCATCTCCTGTCAGCTATTCAAACCCCCTCGCATTCGCTTTCTCTCCACTGTCACAGTAGCTCTGAGCTCAGCGATGCTGCGACAAAGGAGATAGTGCACCATGCATGTGGGGGGGCGTTAGTGCTCGCTCCTGTGATGGTGGTGGTGAGCAGTAACAGCTGAGAGTGTCTAAAGCCGGCCATACATGGATCAAATCTTTGGTGGTTCAGCAGGGACCGGCTGCGATTCGATCCATGTATGGGCAGGCTGGTTGTACTGAAATCGATCCATTGAATGACTTCAGTACAACCAGCCTGTCAGATTTTTGGCATATGATTACTGCCTGTGGCTATAGCCGATAGCAGTAAATATTGTGTTCTGCCGACCAGGAAGGCATTAGCTAAAAAATTTAAATATATTTTTGTGATAGTTTGGGTCACAAAATAGCTGCCTCGTTAAATTTGGGAGACAAGACCACTTTAATCACTTGTGTTGATTTACACTTATAGATTTAATATTGACAAGACAGCACTAACATGAGCTAACCAAACAAAACGCCATGAATAGTTAAGCGTCTTATTTCTGCTGTCAGAAAGCACATGTTGTATAGGACCGACTTGTATATTCACTAGGAGATCAAATACAAATATTGCACTGATGTGAGGGACACTGTCTGTGTCAGGGTAAACTTTGGCTTTCCATTAGTTCTTCTGTAGCAGGCCATCCTTTTCTTCCTTACATCTTCCTTACATTTAGCTGTTTTTTTTTTTTCTTCAAAAAAAAATTGGTGAAAACAGACCTCATCCTGTGTCAGAGAATTTGGATGAGTCAGAAAAAATAGTAATATTGAATGTACAAGATGGAGGGACCTTCCTAATAGCTAACTTTAGAAGGAACCTGTTGGGGCAGAAATATTTGAGCTGCCATGGCTGATTTGTTGAAGGGGCATGTTCCACAGCTGCCATCTTGATTATTGCTTTACTACTTGTTGAGTTGCGTGTACAACTTATGTATATACTGTATATATCCGTTCAGTCGGATCCAACTCTGTTATTCTGTGGACTAGCTCTCTGGGCACCTTGTCTGATACGCAAAAACATTTTTACATAGAACATATATGGCAAATCTTTTTTATGAGGGAGGCTTCCAAGTCTTTCCTTAACCCTTCCCAATTTCTTGGCTTGAGATTCACATGTAAAACAAGATAACACGTGTGGATAGCCAATTTGTGCTTGGATATTAGGGCCAATTTAGACAGGAGCATTTAACGTATCAGCATGTCTGGAGTGTGGGAGGAAACCTGCGCACAGGAAGAACATGCAAACTCCATGCAGACAGTGTCCCGGCCGATGTCCGAACCAAGGTGTCAGGCAAGTCAGCCATGGTTCTATCCTGACAGGTTCCTTTTAAAGTGATCCTCCCACCGCAGATTAGTTTCTATTAATTGCTATTTCCCTGGCAGCAGGCCCCTAAAAGAATCTGCACATATCTGTTCTTCTTTCCAAACATTTTTCTGAATGCACAGAACATGGATTCAGGTCATACTAACATACAAATAGGTCCACTTAGAATTTTAGGTTTAATCTGGCCTGTCAAATATGTTGCCCCAGCTATTAGGTGGGACAGGGTGTAACTCCCAATCCATGACTATCTGACTACATAGCTAACAAGGAGATGACTGCATGATAACCAGCACTTAGTGATGGCTGCTTGATAACCACCATTCGTCTCAGCTCCAAGCACTTGCCTGAGATATGCAGTGGCAAGAGGAATGCAGAAGGATGACACACCCCTTCTCTTGCCACTACTTTTCTCAGGCAAGTGCTTGGAGCTGAGACAAATGCTGGTTATCAAGCAGCCATCACCTTTCTAGTTGAATTGTCGAACAAGCCACGGGGAAAAGGGGACTGACCTCGTAGCTAGCCTTACAAAGCACATAAGAACATGGGAAAAAGTAGTACATGTATTTTGACCCCTGGTGGACAGAACACCAGAAAACTGATGTGATAGTTCTTCTTTAAAGTAACATTTATATACAGTGCGTGCACAGATATGAGAATTCCTGATATGCAAAAAAGTATTAATAAAAACATGCAGGTATCTTGAAGTATCTTCTATCAGATACTTAGATGAGGTGGTAGGCACCCTTTAAGTAAGAACCATCTATGTTGCCCACAGGCTCCAGTCAAATTTAACATTTCATAGACCACCAGACAGACAGAATCTGAAAGTCTGAATTTGATTGGGCAGCATAAACAGGTTCTATCAAAGACAGATGTCAGAACGAGGCCCGTTATTACCTCTGATGGCTTTGTCCTCTGTATGGCACTGCAGTTATTTTAGTCATAAAACTCGCCCCCACATCACCGCGGCTCTTCTTATCCTTTGACATTCCACATGTCCGCACTTTTTAGTAACTATGCAAGTATCTTTTTTTTTTTTTTTTGCGACGCTCGTTCCCCTCCTTTAATTGTAAGTGTTAGCGTTATGCCATTAATACTGTAAAATTGAGACAAGTACAGATCTGGCAGAACAGTCACAACAGTAGCCATGTGGAACAGCTGTGAATGTGCAGAACAATCCATTAATCTGTTTTTGTTATGTGATAAAAGCCTTCCTGGTGGATTTTAGGGCCAGTCTATTACATTTCTGCTGTGGGAGTAATGCTTCGGAAAATAACCCAAAACTTTCTGGAAGCTATTGCCGATTGCAGTGGGTTATGATGCCCGTTCCTGGGCCCTAAACTCCTGTAGCTGGCCTCATCCACATCTAATCGTATAAATGGTAGTACTGTATGCTTGTGCGCAGTTAGTCCCGTGATCGCCTGTAGACGTGAATGGTAACAATCATGGCAAACCTGTGATACTTGTGAAGACTTAAAGAGGAAACCATATGTATCTCCACTCCAGCGATGTGGCCTCCCAGAGCCCCCTCACCAGCTGTTGACCTCTTCGGCTGGCCTTCTTCCAGGTTCTGATCATAGGTTGTTTCGATTAGCTTGGCTAAGATGACATCCCTTCTGTGCATGTGCAGGAGTTCATTCATCTCAGCAATTGTTGAAATTGTACACTGGGCTGAAACTTTATAGCAGAAGAGACATGGTTCCATTCCAGTGGACATTTCAAGTCCCTTGTCTCCTCCGCGCCATCATCTTGGGGTAGTAGCATATGCTGATCTGGCCATGCCAATCCCACATGTGCACACCCAGCCAGAGTTCTGGATTCACAGCTAATCCCACACATGCATACCATGGGTTGTAGTGGGAAATCATTTGGTTCCCAAGTAGCCATTGCTGCAACATATAAACAAAATGATCCCTGCTACAGTGTTGAGTGCGCATGTGCAGGATTGGCGGTGCAACCAGCACTCTTAACAGGATACATTTTGTTGCCATAGTATAGAAATGTAGCCGCCTTAGATGTGTACTTGCTGAAGTCATTCTCGCCTAGACTAGAAATGAGAAATCAGGAGGCAACCTAGAAGAGAAAAGGTATTTGTAAAAAAATAAAATATAAATATTTCCAATTTGGACAATAAAAGGAGGTAAGCAGTGGATTAAAGTGGTTGTAAAGTCAGAAGGTTTTTTATCTTAATGCATTCTAGGCATTAAGATAAAAAGCCTTCTGTGTGCAGCAGCCACCCTCGGCCCCCTTATACTTATCTGAGCCCCCTCTAGATCCAGCAAAGTTGCACGAGACACTTGGCTGGCCGGGACTCCCCTCCTCATTGGCTGAAACAGCAGCGTGATGCCATTGGCTTCCGCTGGTGTCAATCAAAGTCAGTCTGGCAATGAGGAGAGAAAGAGGGCGGGGCCGGGCCACGGCTCCGTGTCTGAATGGACACAGGGATCTGTGGCTTGGCTCGGGTGCCCCCATAGCAAACTACTTGCTGTGGGGACACTCAACAGAAGGGAGGAGCCAGGAGTGTCAGCGGGGGACCCGAGAAGAGGAGGATCTGGGCTGCTCTGTGCAAATCTACTACACTGGGCAGGTAAGTATGACATGCTTGTTATTTTTACCTTAAACAAAATGAGACTTTACAATCACTTTAAGAAATGTAAAAAATGGGGGTGATTAAGGGTGATTTTCAGTTTTTTTTGGCTCTCTTAAATTTATTCTGGTCATTGAAATGAATTAATGCTCAAGCACTTGCCATGCCTAGCATTAACACATGTTTACATGCATTTACACACTTATAGTGTGTTTTCTGCCAAAACGCTGCTGCTCCTGGATGCGCTGGCAGTGTTTTTTTTTCTACTTTTAAGCGGCCCTGCCTCTAAATGCCTACATCTGCATGGACAGATAGGCTAACATGCAGGGACATTTAGAGGTAGAAAGAAAACCGCCAAACGCCCATAACAGCAATGTTAAAAACATCCAGTATGCATGAGGCCTTAAAACCAGGTAGCATTTCAGCTGCTACCTCTAGTGTCTCCTATTGGTTTATTCAATAGGGCAAAGTGTAGTAACCTACAACAGCCACTCCCAATTCCTTCTTCAGAGATCTGATTGCTGGGGGTTACTGACCTTTGCTCTTCCGTTTTTCTCTTTGCACTAGTTGAATACACGTGTGGATATTACTGCTTTAGAAAGGGCACTGATATCATTGGTGTCTATCAAAGCCTGGAACCACCAGAGCATTGGTGCATTTAACACTACTATATACAGGGTTCAATACTTCTATTAGGAGAAAATAGATGCCACCAGCGTCAATATGGACAGCACTTCTTTGAGCGCTTAACACACCGTAGACATTTTTCAGGGTTTGATTGCAGTCTTATAGAGTGCACTTCATCAAGACATTTTTACATGGGCTCATCCAGCGGTGGTGGGGTCTGGGTATTTTCTTACTGGGGACAGTCAGCATTATGCCTAGTAAACAAGATCAGAAAATCGGATGAAAAATGCCGCTTTCGTGGTGATCGTATGATAATGTGTTCGCTAGTACACACCTTTCGAGTTGATCACAACAGTTCATGCAAACTTATCCGAAGGGACAAACACAACATTTTTACCAGAACGAATATTTTCGTTGAGCTGTTGTGTTCTGACAGGGGGACGCCCCCACCAGAACACCCACCCGGGCTCCCTGCCATTGGCTTAGAGCGCTGAACGGAAGTTGGTCAGATGCTGGTTTTCCAGCATGCTCATCAAACAGAGGCCGGCTTTTGTTGAACAGACTGGCATGCACACAGGCCTAATGTCGGCCGTTCTTTAAGCTGGCCATATACCAGTAGAATTTTGGTTGAGAAAAATTGTTTTCGGAATGTTCATTCAATTTCCTAATAGTAATAGTAATCAAGCTGACAATCGTTTTCGACCACATTGACAAGAAAAGGAGTTGGATGGAAAGTCTTTCAAGAAGGAACAAAAACTCTAACTGTGAAGGTAGTTTTCATTGTGGGAGAACTGTTTATTGTAATGTGCCTGTGCATCGAATTGAGCATAGAAACAAGGACACTGGCATGGTAATCAAACAACATTTTTCAGGGGTTTCATACAAAATTTGTCAAGTCCATTATGATACTATCAAATGCTCCAACCAACAGTTTTTATGCTTTTCTGTATAATCATTCGAACAAAATTCTACTGGTAAATCGCCAGATTAATATAAGCTAACAGATGTGTCAGTTGATTTTTGTTTTCACACATCGGTGACCAGCTACAGGGAGACTGGAGCAAAAATGATTGTCCTTAACTATTATTGTCAGAATAAATGACCATGGTCCAAGGGGCGGCCCTCTTTTCCACATTGCAGTCTGCTTAGTATGGCTGAACCTTTCCATTACTTCCTCCTGTTTTTTTTTATTAGGCTTATCAATTCAACTATTCAGCTGGTGAGCAAAATTGCACTTAACTGGCACAGTTTGTGTGCTTGTCATGTATACCTGGCGGCATTTGGCTCATGTCACCGTCTCCATGTTTTGTTGCAGATTATTATTGCTTTATGCCAAAACAGCACTGTATTTACTGTGGTAGAATGGAAGTGCAGGGTGATCGTAGGCCTAGCGGACATCGGTCTTTGGTGTACCTACTCCAAACCTAATGTGCAGTGAGTTTTTATTTAGAATAACCAATGAGACTTGTCTTCCTTGTACAGAAAGCAAACTAGCTATTTATCCAAATAAACCTTATCTTCAGGTGTATGTTTGGTATTTTTCTAATGCTCGCTCGTTAATCGCAGTATGTGTCGGAGCGCATAAACAGAGCCTGGGAGCAGTTACTATAGGCTATACAGGGTTATAATCTTGTCCTGCTGCAGATTTTATTTGAAAGAGTTAAGTCTTTTCCTGAAACAGTTGAAAGCTGTCTCTTGAAAGTTATATCTGTGATATATTTGGTAGAAAGTTGCCATAGCATCCCATTAATTACTGACTTGTATGAGTTAACATATTGAGGTTGATCTAGTAAAGGATTTCAAAATGATCACACAATGTAATGTAAAGAACATTGCACATGACCGTAATGTACATGTGCTGCTCGCAGTTAATGTGGTTGTAAAAGTGAAAGTTTTTTTTTACCTTAATGCATTCTACTAAATGCTTACCTGAGTCAATTTTGGTCCAGCACTGTGGGGGAGAGCAGCAACGCTGCTTTCTCTCTCCCTCCTCACTGGACTTAGTGAGAGCAGTGGGAGCCATTGGTTTCTGCTGTTGTCAATCAAATCCTATGACAAAGGAGTTGGGGGGGACGGGGCCGAGTCGCACTGTGTGTAAATAGCCTGCACAAGAAACCCCTAGCAAGCAGCTTGCTGGGGGGGGGTACTCAAGGAGGAACCAGGAGCTGGCTGGGGACCCCAGAAGAGGAGTATTGGGGCTACGCTGTGCAAAACCATTGTTTGTTTACAAAACAAAAATCCTTTAATATTATTTTAAAAATGCAAGTTCAATAAAAAAAAACAGTGAATATTGTAGTGAGAACAGTATAATGCAGAAAAAAAATAAATGAGTAAACATTGTTTGCTGATTGAGGCCGGGTTCACACATGTGCGGCTGCGGGTTCGTGCCTAGGGTCTGGTGCATGTCTGTTCCCCGGTTCAGGTGCGATTCAGGTCCAATTTTTGCCTGAATTCGCACCTAAACCAGACCCAAACAAGCAACAGACCGCTTCCGCCCCAGACATGTGTGAACTGGCTCCATTGAGAGCCGGTCACACTTGCCTGTCATGCAAATTGGATGCAGGGAAACCCGCATCTAATTCGCATATGTGTGAACGCAGCCTAAAATCAAGAGGTAGCATGCTGGATTAGAACATTGTTTTTAGCTGGAAGTTTTAGTAACACTTTAAGGCCAGCTTTACACTTCAAACCTATAGGGCCTTCTCACACTTTCTTGTTTTGATGCAGAAAAAATGTTGTGTTATACTGCATGGAACTGCATGTCCAGTAAAAATCCCATTCTTTCCCATGTGGCTGGTTCACATCTATGCACTGTCGTTTAGGCTACATTCACACGGGTGATTAGGATCAAGGATTTTTGCCGATGTAAAAAACTTCAGCCCTATGCACACTTTCTGTGGACAGCCGTGGCTTCTGTCAGATTTGTACCATGTACAAATCAATGGCCAGTGCTGTCGCTGTTCACATGTACCCGCTCATGTTAGTGGTTACGTACAAATAGAGCCTCAGACCGGTCCAGTTTGCATTCAGGGATGGCAATTCTGTCTGCAGCTAATCGGCCGGTTTGGAAATGGTCATAAGAAAGAGTGCCTCTGAATGCTGCAATCCAGCCGCATTTAGCCACCCATGTGAATGTTGCGCTAATGTGAAAAACCAAAGGAAACTCTGTGGGCCCATGCACACCTACACATGTGTGCTGCATGCCAAAAACAAACAAGAAAATGGCAAGTGATAGACTAGTAGAAAATGTCAAGCCAACTCACCATGTAGGTGTGGTCTTCACAGCTGAACATTGAATTAGAAAAAAATGGGGAAACCAAGCTAAGGAGAGTGTGGCCCAAACATACAGCCACGGCCAAAAGTTTTTAGAATGATACAAATATTAATTTTCACAATATCTGCTGTTTTTATGATGGCAATTTGCATATACTCCAGAATGTTATGAAGAGTGATCAGATGAATTGCAATTAATTGCAAAATTCCTCTTTGCCATGAAAATGAACTTAATCCCATAAAAAATATTTACACTGCATTTGTGAAGAAGGCTTCAGGGCGCCCATGGAAGTCCAGCAAGCGCCAGGACCATCTCCTACAGTTAATTCACCTGTGGGATCGGGGCACCACCAGTGCAGAGCTTGCTCAGGAATGGCAGCAGGTGAGTACATCGGCATGTACAGTGAGGTGAAGACTTTTGGAGGAGGCCTGGTGTCAAGAAGGGCAGCAAAGAAGCCACTTCTCTCCAGGAAAAACATCAGGGACAGACTGATATTCTGTAAAAGGTACAGGGATTGGACTGCTGAGGACTGGGATAAAGTCATTTTCTCTGATGAATCCCCTTTCTAATCATTTGGAGCATCTGGAAAAAGCCTTGTCTGGAGAAGAAAAGGTGAGCGCTACCATCAGTCCTGTGACATGCCAACAGTAAAGCATCCTGAGACCATTCATTAGTGGCGTTGCTTCTCAGCCAAGGGAGTCGGCTCACTCACAACAAGAACACAGCTATGAATAAAGAATGGTACAAAAACATCCTCTGAGAGCAACTTCTCCCAACCATCCAAGAACAGTTTGGTGAGGGACGATGCCTTTTCCAACATGATGGAGCACCTTGCCATAAGGCAAAAGTGATAACTAAGTGAACAAAACATTGAAATTTTGGGTCCATGGCCAGGAAACTCCCCAGACCTTAATCCCATTGGGAAGTGGTCAATCCTCAAGGGGCATGTGAACAAAAAAACCCACAAATTCTGACAAACTCCAAGCATTGATTATGCAAGAATGGGCTGCCATCGGTATGTGGCCCAGAAATTGATTGATAGCATGCCAGGGTGAATTGCAGAGGTCTTGAAAAAGAAGGGTCAACACCGCAAATATTGACTCTTTGCATAAACGTAATGTAATTGTCAATAAAAGCCTTTGACACTTATGAAATGCTTGTAATTATATATCAGTATAACATAGTAATATCTGACAAAAGATCTAAAAACACAGAAGCAGCAGACTTTGTGAATATTAATATTTGTGTCAGAACTTTTGGACTCGGCTGTATAGTAGCTGCCTAAGGGAGACACGCGTGGCTTTAGAAATCAGTTTCAGCTTTATTGGTATCAAAAATGTTATTTACAAAAAACACACTGTATCCCTCCACCTATATATTCAAAACATGACAACGCTGTCAAAAGAACAAAAGACTAATGTTGGGTCACCAGGACCCTAACAGGAGTCAACGGACTAGTGATGCAATTAAAGCGGAGTTCCGCCCACATATATATATATATTTTGTCCTGGCATCCACTATGTCATAAGTGATTAAATACATAACACAATTTTAACATTTAAATCCGGCTAGTTTTTCTATATACTTTTTACTTTGCTCTTTTTTTTGTCCTGGCATTTTCCATTTTAGTTGTGGGCATGTGAAGCCCAGTCGCACCCTCTTCCTGTTTCTTCCTGGAAGAGGTGCATGCTGGGTAACCAGCATGCACCTCTATCTCACGCATTCGCACTGCACTGGCAGCCGTGGTGCCGGGTGTATGTCTCTTTGCAATAACAACGGGCGGCGAAATAATGCGATGTTTAAGCTCCATAATGTCCACTGACTCCTGGGAAAGGATGACTCACATTTTCCAGGAGGACATGGGGGCAGGAACTGATGCACGGCGCTGCAAACCAGGAAGTGGCAGAGTACAAGCCACCACCTAGCAACCGGGCACTTAGAGTATGTTAAAAAAAATGTTTTTTGCGGCAAAACTGATTTATTGTATTTAAAGGATGTGATATATGTAAAAATTGTTTTGTGGGTGGAACTCCACTTTAAGTTAGAGTGAAACTCTCCTAAATATGTTACAATTGGCCAAAAATTAATTGTAAAAAGTTGAATAAATTATAGGCATTACGTAGGAGTAAATAGATTTGTAGTTATGCAGAGCCGTAGAGGGCTTAGTTTTTTGTAAATAACATTTTTGATACCAATGAAGCTGAAACTGATTTCTAAAGCCATGTGTGTCTCCCTTAAGCAGTTACTGTATGTTTGAGTTGCTTTGTTTCCCCAATTTTTTCAAATGCACGCAGGACAGCAAAATCCAGCCTTAAAAAATAGTGCATTTTATCTGCGCTATCTGTGATATTTGTCTTTTAATTCGATTTTTTTTTGGGGATGCAACCTGCACATAGAGGATTTGCTGAATGCATTGTTTAAAGAAAGACAACATACCATGTGTTGTGCCACAAATAGAGGACTTTTAATTATAATCTGCAGACACAACATTACTCTGTGTCTGTATTTGAAGAAACGAGGGTGTTGTCTATAGCAAACAGACCTTCCATTTTATGGCGAAATTGTCGCCAGATTGGTTGCTATAGATATCAAACTCACTGACCTTAAAGTGATTTTATCACAAAACAACAGACTTGTGCAAGAAGCTGCATTCTAGTAGTCGGGTAGCGGTACTAAACCGTGAGGTCACCTGCAGTTTTTCTCGCATTCAGACCTGTGAATTGGACAGCGTTTAGATGCGAGAACCCCATGGGGTTCCTACCAATTAGCTGTGGGAGGCAGCCCCATTAAGTGCAATGGGAGGCTGCCAGCTGCCACAGCTAATCGTCACCTCTCATGCAGCAATCACCTGCAAGTGGTCAACCCTGGAGTCAGACAGTGTACAACTAGGATGCATCCTGCAGTGGGAAACTGGCACTATTCATTCAAGGCTTCTCATATAGGTGTTGTATGGCCCCTTTCACACTGGTGGACTCCGCCTTTGATCCACTTGCTCAGCGAGGGATCTGTTTGCTGATCCCCACTGAGCAGGTGGATGACAGGTCCATGTCGGCTCTGCTTATGAATCTGTGGACAGTTGGATATAAAGGGACCACCTATCTGTTTACACCCGACTGCCATCCAATCTGATCCAGCCAGACGGAGGGGAAATGATCCCCATCTGTTTGTTTTTAGTGGAATGAATTAGATGTAGGCGGGTATAAACTGACACAAGTCCATTTACACCCGCCACTCCATAGAGGAGAAAAGAGGTTCCGCATGAAAAATGGACAGGTGAACCTGATTGGAATGTTTGTGTGAGCCTTATTTTATGGCAGATTTCCTTCAACCGTTGCCTGTAGATTGATTTAATGCCCCAATGTTGTCACTGAGTGATGTTGTAGAGCCTGAACATGGGCTAGAGATCTGGTGGCGTTAACAGACTTGTAAATGTGAGTTCACACAATAACTCTGGTAGAGGTATAGGCCATGCACTGGGTGGTAGATGCTAAAAACATAATCTCCTTGTTTATACGGAAACCATATGTAATATCCAGAGGTTAAACCTCAAACGTATATTAGTACTGTTGTAAAGCAGAGTTCTATGTTGCAATGTAAAGGGCTCAGCACACCTCAGAACTGATATCCCAGTTATGGATGGACACTGGTTTTGTGAGAACTCCAAAAGCAAGGTTTTCTCCGGAGTATCTGGTTCTGTATCTCTTGTCAATGGAGTCCCTTGCTCCCCCTTTGCGACAGCCAGGTCAGCTCTGCTCTTGCTGCTTTCTCCATGATATAAGAGAGACATCTATAAGGAGGAGTGGGCAGAGCAGGGAACACCTTGCTTTGTGAGTCACCAGGACTTCGTGGACTTCAGATAAAAAATACATCAGTTTTGGGAGGTCTGTCCCTCTAAAGGACCATTAAACCTTAATAGAAATTATGTTTATGTAAGAGAACTGGGAAGAGGTCTACTTGTAGACGTGAGTCACTGGTACTACTTATCTTTTCCCTCTATCCATCTCCATTCCTAAGGACAGAAACATTCAGTTGAGCCAAGCTCTCCTGTCTGTGAAAGTGCCATGGAACTGCATTGCCAATGGGCAGTCCGATTGTGTATGCAATCCAGCCTTCCTTGGAAGCCTGTAGTGGGCCTCAAATTTTGGGGGGCTTAACACTTGTGCATTGTGGCAATGTGCACTAAAACGGCTCGATGTGTGGTGTATTGTAGTGCCATTCATTATCAATGGCACCTCAATGCACTGTACAGTAGAGCGCGATGCACCGCAGCACACTACAATGCATAAACGGTGTGTTGTGGTGCGCTGCATTGTTAAAAAAGGGTCATGTGTGTTTTTTCTTCCGTTGTGAAGCTTTGGCAGCCTACTCATAATGAATAGACTGCCCTAACGCAATGCCTATTAACGCAACTGATTACTTAGGTGTGAATGGGCCTTTAAAGTTAGTATAATAAATTCTACACAGGACCTGCCGCTTATTGTTTTATGTGATCAGCCGTTTTAGGCTACCGAAAGCTCAGCAGAGGGCGGTCTGCAATGTTATTGGAATTACTGGACAGGTGTATATAGAAAGATGTCTCTTTAGGATCCAAGCTTTATCATAAATACGTAGATCATTAAATCCAAAGGTCAACATTTTTTCTTTAAACCTAACTAGTATTTCAGGTTTACAGGCCCTTTTTCCAAAACAATCTAATTTTTAATTGCATTTACTACACCAAAAGTTTACTGTAAACATCAAATCTCTTCCTTTACATTTTTAAAACCAGCAATTGTACATTTCTGTTTGAAAAAGGTGATATTCAGGAATCTAAATGTTGCCATTAACGCTCAACCGCTGAGATGGGAAAACCAGGTGAGATTTGGAGTGAGCATTGATAACCAATGAATGTATGCTAGAGGGTTAAATGGTATACGTATGTATCAAGTAAGAATTTGTCAGAACAAGCGATTGCCCTCAAAGTGACCTGGAGCTCGCGGTGACATCGCCAATGTGGCTACTGAAAAGGTAAAGCTGCACTGGGCGAGTTCTGTGCCAGATATAATTGAAAAATATAAATATATATATATATAAAATAAAAAATGCTTTATAGCTTGTAAGATGTATAATATTGTAAAGTTTCATTCTGAACACATGTACATGGTGCTTGCTACAACTCGTAGCTCACTGATGGTATTGTGCTCTGTCATACTTTCATTGTAATATACATGCAAATTTTTTTATCACATTGGACTCCTGTGTCTTTATTTCTGCTGATCAGAATGCCTGAGATGACAGTGGTTTGTACCGATGGTGTGTCTCTGTGTGGCTGGGTATATGAGTTTGCCATTGTATGAATACTTGATTTTAGTGTGCAAACTGTGGGAGCAAACTCCTATCTCTGACTTTTACCTATACGTACAGTAAGCATATAATAAGGCTTACCTATAGGTACTGTAAATATCTCCTAAATGTGCACCGTTTAGGAGATATTTACTGTAGATGCAGCCAGGGATTTCAATGGCGAATGCGCTCTGAAGGAATGGCCACCTAGGACGTTCCTTCAGAGTCCTGTGCTGGGACATCATCGCGGCTCCAGGCACTCACACAGCCGGAGTCCGCGAACCCAGAAGGAAGACCGGGTGAAGACGGAAGCGCCTTCAGCTGTGACTGCACAGCGCTGGAAGGCTTAGTTTTCAGGTATATTTCACATAATGTGCTAGAATGTGATGCATACTAGCATATTATGACATTACCATTTAGGTAAAAAAAAAACAGCCATCGGTTTACTACCGCTTTAATTGGCCAACATTCTAAGCTTTTTCACTGCTAAATGTCTATCTGAAGGTTTATTATGTCTATAACAAACATTCATTTTCTGAATAAGCCTAAGCCTTTGTCAAATTGAGTCTCTTTTGCTGCTTGTTGTCCAGCATCACAAACACTAAAAATACACCCCAGACAGCTGCACTGGCGCAATATGATGTAAAAAAAGATTGTATTCCAGAAGAACATACTCAAAGAGGCGCTGAGAACTTTGCAAGTGTAGTCTGACGAAGGAGAATTTCAAACTTCAATAGCTCTGACAAGGTGGCTCCCACACAGCAAGGCTTCCTTCAATGAGTACCCAACAGTCACGGAAAACATAGAAATACGAAAAGTAACGCCACACTAAAATGGAAAAAAAAAAGCCCATGATAATTTTAATTGTTTATAAAAAAAGTCATATATATATTTTTATATGAATTTTTTTTCATCAACAATTAAAATGATCTTGAAGTCTTCCAATTTTGGTCTGGTGCTCCTTTCTTTATTTCTATGGCTAAGATTATTTTATTGTCATTGTAAAAAAATAACATCCAACATATGCCCTTGAAGAAAGCCTTAGGGCAGACTTCCTCAGTCTACATACAGTATATAGAAAGAATGTAAACTCGTGCTGTCAGAAAGATGGTTGCAGCACCTAACCAACTGCCCGATGTGTGGTGTATTGTAGTGCCATTCATTATCAATGGCACCTCAATGCACTGTACAGTAGAGTGCGCTGCACCGCAGCACACTACAATGCATAAACGGTGTGTTGTGGTGCGCTGCATTGTTAAAAAAAGGGTCATGTGTGTTTTTGTTCCGTTGTGAAGCTTTGGCAGCCTACTCATAATGAATAGACTGCCCTAACGCAATGCCTATTAACGCAACTGATTACTTAGGTGTGAATGGGCCTTTAAAGTTAGTATAATAAATTCTACACAGGACCTGCCGCTTATTGTTTTATGTGATCAGCTGTTTTAGGCTACCGAAAGCTCAGCAGAGGGCGGTCTGCAATGTTATTGGAATTACTGGACAGGTGTATATAGAAAGATGTCTCTTTAGGATCCAAGCTTTATCATAAATACGTAGATCATTAAATCCAAAGGTCAACATTTTTTCTTTAAACCTAACTTGTATTTCAGGTTTACAGGCCCTTTTTCCAAAACAATCAAATTTTTAATTGCATTTACTACACCAAAAGTTTACTGTAAACATCAAATCTCTTCCTCTACATTTTTAAAACCAGCAATTGTACATTTCTGTTTGAAAAAGGTGATATTCAGGAATCTAAATGTTGCCATTAACGCTCAACCGCTGAGATGGGAAAACCAGGTGAGATTTGGAGTGAGCATTGA
>BLSH010039656.1:1143318-1158779 GCA_018402905.1 Glandirana rugosa
TTTTTTTTTTTTTTTTTTTTTTTTGCTTAAATAAGTAGTCAAATCTGGCTATATATAAGAAGATGTATAAAAACCATTTTTTTAAACGTTATTCGTATAAAACTAACCCAACGTGTTTTCAATATCGCAGATTCACTGCCCCCTTAGTGTTAACCCCTTCCCTGCCAATGACATTTATACAGTAATCAGTGTCTATTTTTAGATCTGATCGCTGTATAATTGTCATTGGTGCCAAAAAAGTGTAAAAAATGTCAGACATATCTGCTGCAATATCGCAGCCCCAATAAAAATCGCAGATCGCCATTACCAGTAAAACAAAAAAAATAATAAAAACACCATAAACCAATGTCCATAGTTTGTAGACGCTATAACTTTTGTGCAACCCAATCAAAATATGCTTATTGCAAATTTTTTTACCAAAAATATGTAGAAGAATATATATCGGTCTAAACTGATGAATAAATTCGTTTTTTTTTTTTTTTTTTTTTTTTGGATATGTATTATAGCAAAAAGTAAACAATATTGTTCTTTTTTCAATATTGTCGCTCTTTTTTTGTTTATAGCGCAAAAAATAAAAACCGCAGGGGTGATCAAATACTACCAAAAGAAAGATATATTTGTGGGGGAAAAAAGGACGTCAATTTTGTTTGAGTATAATGTACCACGACCGCGCAATTGTCATTCAAAGAGGGACAGCGCTGAAAACTGAAAATTGGTCCGGGGAGGAGGGGGGTTTAAGTGCCCAGTAAGGAAGTGGTTAAAGAGGAACAGTGGAGTTGTATATTAAAATCAATTGATCTACTCTCTTTGTCATCAGCCCAGAAATTAACACAATTTCATATTATTCATAGGACGTATTACACACCAAAAAGGCTATTCTTGTTTGGAAGACGTCCAGATGCATTATGCCCCGGGTATAGGGCCGTACCTGGGGATTTGATCCTTATGCTCTGGAGGTGTCCCAAGCTGTACAGATATTGGGAAGAGGTGTTAGACACAATAAGCTCAGTATTTGGAACAAAGCTGCAAGGGGACTCTATGTTGTGTTTATTGGGATATATGGAGCAGGGTATGGCTCCTTTGCATATATGGACAGCTGTGTTGAGATGTCTGTATCAGGCTAGGAAATTGATGACCTGGAAATGGATAGACCCTCTGCCGCCAGTTAAATCAGCTTGGTGAAATATGGTTAGCACTATGCTAATAGGAGAAAACATGGCTTACACAGTGTGGTTAGATTTGAAAAAATATGGAAACTATGGTTTGACTCTTTGGAATTAGTACCTGGAATCTAGTTGACATAAAAAGTTGTTTGTATCTATACTGCATTACCGTATATACTCGCATATATGCCGAGTTTTTTTACACTGATTTTGTGTCAAAAAAACGAGATTCGGTTTATACGCGAGTCAACAGTGATTGCCGGTACGAGCGCGAGGGCATATTCCACGGGCACCCGCGGCGGCTGAGAAGCATTCCAGGGATGCCATCACGTCCGCTGACGGCCTGCTGGAGGGCGGAACTTCAGCTCAGTCACACTTGTGACGTGACTGGGCTGAAGGTAAGGGCAGAGGACACAGGCACTTCCTATGAATGGAATAAGGTTGCCGTGTCCTTCTTATATGTAAAAATGTAAAGGAAAAAAAAACAGTTTGGCAATTCGATTAACTAACCATATTAACCCTTAGTGTTTGTTGCTATATTTAATAAAGTAATTAAATATGGCATTGAACAATAAGGGTTAATATGGTCAGATATTCAAATGACAAAACTGTGTTTTTTTTTTCTTTGCATTGGACATATGTGAAGAACACAGCAGCCTTATTCAATACATAGGAAGTAAGTATACTGTACTGTAAAAAAATAAACAGTTGTACCTACACACACACACACTCCCGATTACATGGCCACTTCCTATGTTAGGATGTTTTACATTTACAGAGCTAGCTTACTGTTTTTATTTGAAATAAATATTGAAAAACATTTAACCTACTGATGCCTCATTGGGCATTTCCCACTTAGGCTTATACGCGAGTCAATAAGTTTCCCCATATTTTTTGGGCAAAAGTAGGGGGTCGGCTTATACACGAGTATATACGGCAGGGATATGCAATTAGCGGACCTACAGCTGTTGCAAAACTACAAGTCCCATCATGCCTCTGCCTCTGGGTGTCATACTTGTGGCTGTCAGAGTCTTGCTATGCTTCATGGGACTTGTAGTTCTGCAACATCTGGAGGTCCGCTAATTGCATATCCCTGATATACGGTAAGCTATTAGTGTCCTGAGGGGTGGGGGTGGGGTTTAGATAAAAACAAGTTTGTAGCTTAACCACTTCCCGACTGCGCGTCGTGTGTTCTCACGGCGGCAGTCGGGATGCTGAGCGCGAATCGTCGTAAATAAGCGGCGATCTGCAATCAGCCACCAGGGGTGCGCGTGCACCCGCCGCACTCCTGGGGAGTGTGCCCGCAGCTCGGGTGGACCCGATGTCCGCCGGCGAGCCGCGATGAGCGGCTACAGGGAAAGGACAGGGAACCGCCGATGAAAACACGGCGGTTCCCCGCTCTGTTAGTAGGGGCATGGAAGATCTACTGATCCCTGTCACTGGGATCAGTTAGATCTCTCATGCCCATGTTAGCCCAGCCCCCCCACAGTAAGAACACACCCAGGGAACACACTTAACCCCTAGCTCTACCCCCCCAGGTTAACCCCTTCACTGCCAATGACATTTACACAGTAATCAGTGGACATTTAAATTTCTGATCGCTGAATAAATGTCATCGGTCCCAAAAAAGTGTCAAAAATGTCTGACATGTCCGCCCCAATATCGCAGTACCGCTAAAAATCGCAGATCGCCGCCATTACTAGTAAAAAATAAAAACCCCAGAAATGAATTCTCATCATCCGTAAACGCGGCCACTTTTGCACAAATCAATCAATAAACGCCGATTGCGATTTTTTTTTATCACAAATATGAGGAAGAATATAAATTGGCCAAAAACGGTGAAAAAAAATGTTTTTTTATATTTTTTTTTTGGATTCGAATTTTAGCAAAAAGTAAGAAATTTGGATTTTTTTTGCAAAATGGTCGCTCTTCTTTTGTTTATAGCGGTTATCAGAAATGACGCAGATGTGATCACATACCACCAAAAGAAAGCTCTATTTGTGGGAAAAAAAGGACGCAAATTTTGTTTGGGTGCAACGTCGCACTACCGCGCAATTGTCAGTTAAAGCGACGCAGCGCCAAATCGCAAAAAGTGCTCTGGTCCTAAAGCTGTAAAACCTTCCGGTTGGTAAGTGGTTAATGAAATGTTTGTCTTATGCTTTACTTTTGCTGTTTGTCCATATTTATGAGAATGAAAATGTGTATCGTAAAAAGAAAAATTGAATTGAATTAAAAAAAAAAAAAAAGTATTACTATGAATGAAAATTCATAAAATACATAATATAATATGTGCATAATAACTAATAGTGTCGAGAAATCAGTCCACATACACAGTAAAAATGATTCAAGTCCAAAATATTATGCAAAGTGATGCCAGATATAAAGTGCTCTTGGTGCCAAAAAAATTACAAGAGGTGCTCCAGTTCTAAAGTGCCAACTGACATGCAGAGCCTCTTACTAGACAGACTGATCTCAGCACAGGAGATCAGATGCCCTTTTAATTGTACACAGCAGATAGCCTTACTTTCAGACTTGCGGTAAAAGCAGAGGACTCCACTGACCGGCTCCAACATTTAGTGTCACCACAAAGTTATGACCGGAACTTTGCAATTTACATACCGCTCTCAGCCATACGAACCATCAGAAGAAAAGAATAGAAGAAGCCTCATGGTGTATGCATTAAAACCAGTTCAATACAAAAAAGATTGCACTTACATAAGCAGCAGTATTACATGAGGACAATATACATCCATGCACCGCTGCAGAACCCACCCGCGTGTGTAATGACGTCACAGATGCAGCTCCACCTAATGCTTTTCCCTATAACCGGTGTCTCAGGAAATGAGGCTCATACACTTTTATCTTATAACATCAGCATAGTGATAGCAATACAAACACTTGAAAAATCTCATGTTGTGAGTGCTGCCTGTCTGCTGCCCGTCTCTTTCCACAGCTTCCTGGATTTCCTGCATGCTTTGCAGCTTCTCCTTTGCTGTTTTTTTCCATTTCTAAGGACTACATATCCCATGGTACCTAGCTGTCTGCAAGCAGTGATTCCTGTACAAACTTCTCCTGAAACTCCTCCTCTCGGCACCTTTGTAGTTCAGAAGGCAGGTTCTGTGAATTGTGCGACACAGCAGTGATTAACAACAAGACATGGTGAATATGTGTCACAGATTTCTCAAAAGTAAACGTGTGACGATCTTCACAAAGTACGTTTACAAACGTCACAGGTGTAGGCTAGAAAGAATGGAAATAAATATATGATTTTACAGTATGACCATAGATACACTTTAGGATTAAAGTGCCTTATTGTATAGAACTGAACTTTGGAGGAACAAACACCACGTGGGTATAATTGCTGATTACTCTGCATAAAAACGGTTAAAGGTTCTCTTGCCTGTTCTCTTTAACCACTTCCTTATTGGGCATTTAAACCCCCCTCCTGCCCAGACCAATTTTTGGCTTTCAGCGCTGTCACACTTTGAATGACAATTGCGCGGTCGTGCGACGTTGTACCCAAACAAAATTTATATCATTTTTTCCCCACAAATAGAGCTTTCTTTTGGTGGTATTTGATCACCTCTGCGTCATTTCTGATCACCCTACAAACAAAGAGCGACGATTTTGAAAAAAGAACAATATTTTTTACTTTTTGCTATAATACAAATCCCAAAAAAATAATAATAAAAAAAAAATATTCATTGGGTTTAGCCAACTTATATTCTTCTACATATAGAAGTATATTGATTGGTTTGCGCAAAAGTTATCGCATCTACAAAGTATGGGAATTGATTTATGGTGTTTTTATTATTTATTTATTTTTTACTAGTAATGGCGGTGATCTGCGATTTTTATCGGGACTGCGATATTGGGGCAGACATGTCGGATATTTTTGACACTTTTTTGGGACCAATGACATTTATACAGCGATCAGAAATTTAAATGGCCACTGATTACTGTATAAATGTCATCGGATGTGAAGGGGTTAACCTGCTGGGGGCAGTGAAGGGGTTAACTGTGTTCCCTGTGTGTGTTCTAACTGTGAGGGGGCGGGGCTGGCCGGGACAGAACAGATCTAACTGATCCCAGTGACAGGGATCAGTAGATCTGTCATGCCCCTACTAACAGAGCGGAGAACCACCGTGTTTACATCAGCAGTTCCCCGTTCTGCAGCTCTGTCAGGCGATCGTGGGTCTCGAGTCCGCCGTACCCGCGGGCACGCCCATGGATCGTGCGACGACTACGCGCCGCCGCCTGTGAGTGCACTCCAGGAGCTCGCACAAGGGCAGGACATCCATGGAAATTCAGATCCACACTGGAGCCATACTTCCGCTATAGCGCGGATCTGAAGGGATTAAATCTCTGCCACCTAGATAGCCCCCCTCCTACAAAAACTGAAGCCAGCCACCAGTATGACAACCAAGAAGCTAGCAATTTCAGAAGGTAGGGTCAGCAATAGAAGCATATGGACCTCAGTACAGGTTTCCATGAAGAACCACCAATCATAAAGTTCTTTGGATCCTGGCATAAGAGAGGAAGGCAACCTGGCAGTGGCCTGTTTACACTCTCCGGCCACTATATTAGATACACTTGTTCAATTGCTTGGTAGCACGAATTGCTAATCAGCCAATCACATGGCAGCAACTCAATGCATTTAGGCATGTAGACATGGTGAAGACAACTTGCTGAAGTTCAAACCGAGCAACAGAATGGGGTAGAAAGGGGATTTAAGTGACTTTGAACATGGCATGGTTGTTGGTGCCAGACAAGCTGGTCTGAGTATTTCAAAACTGCTGATCTACTGGGATTTTATCACTCATTACTGGGAATAACCACTCATTACAACCAAAGTATGCAGAATACCATCTCTGAATGCACAACACATCGAACCTTGAAGCAGATGGGCTACAGCAGCAGGAGATCACACCGGGTGCCACTGTAAGTTAAGAACAGGAAACTGAGGCTACAATTTGCACAGGCTCACCAAAATTGGACAATAGAAGTGTAGCCATGCCCCCGTAGGGGTTGCTGAAAGTATTGGTTCACCTGTTACTCTGCTTAGCCAGTCACACAATTTCACACATCAGGAGTCAGAAGATCAGTCCTTGCACTTTGTATTTTTGTATCGGGGGGGATTAACTTGGATGGGGATTAGGGAAACATGGTATGCCCAGTAGATTGCAACAGTTTGGTTGGGACAACTATGTACACTCTTTGTACACAGTTCCTTAGTCTCCTCCAGCACAACACTTACTTGCAGACTGTTCCTCCCCCAGCACAACACTTGATCTTTCTCCTGGATCAGCTAGCACTGTTTTGTTGATAGGCCTGGCACTGACTCCACCAGGCCTAAAGCAAATGCCTTTTTAAGGGCAGGGACTGCGGGCCCCTATATTGTAGCAAGAATATACAACAGTTCTAGTGCTAGCTGCCCCCATGGCTACTGATTCCAGTCAGCCCTCCTGGCTGCAGCTGCCTTGTTCCACTGCCCATGACACCACAGTCCACTCCGCTGGCTCTGCACCCATTTCTGACTGCAAACTCCCAGTCCTCTCAGGCGTGCCTCCCCAGTCCTCTCCCCACTGTGAATGTCACTCATCAGCCCTCCTGGCTGCGACCCGTTGTTCCTCGATTTCTTGGAGGGCCCCGTCCACACCTGAGCCCAGACTGGGGAACTCCCTCAAAGGCCATCTCTAGCTCTTCCTCCTCTCCAACTGGGCTGACCCTAGGTATTTAAGGAGGCCTGCCCCCTGCCAATCCAGGTTGGGGATTGGTCAGGGCTCCCCAAACACCCCAGGCAAGCTCCACCTCTCCTCCCCTCCTTTCTCCTTCTAAAACACTCCAGAAGCCTCTGGAAAGAAAGGGGAGGTCTCAGTGATGCTGCCTGTGAGTCACCAGCTGCTACTCTAGGCCACTCCCAGCGCACACAAATCAAAACAAACAGGCCTAGCTTCCAACTTGGCCTGCCCAAATTTACCTGCACTACAAAAATCCTACCACTCTAGCACCTACCTAGGTAGAGGGTGCTACACTCACCCCCCACCAAAATCCAGCTGGTCCTTCAACTGGGAAATTTACAAAAATAGCTCCTGGGCCCAGGAGCAAGGATATCCCATAAGATGAAGGGGAGGGAGAAAAGGGAAACAACTTGGATGGGAACTGTACAAATAAGTTACGTACAAAAATATATCAGGATTTTTGGTAAGTATTTACACCTGTACAGAAGATTACACACACCTAGCTATAGGTCCCTGCAGCTAAACAGTATATACACATGTGAGCCAGAAGCCCTCTTCCTTGAGAAAGGTACTCTGCTCGCAGGAATTCTTGTCTCCAGCCGGAGGGGATAGAGAGCCGTCCCATCCCAGCGAATCCTAAGAGAAGACACAAAGATAATAGCAGATTCCGGATTTTGGATCCACTGTATAGTAGCGTGGCTCCTGCTGCACGGATGCCAGCCGGGTCAGTGGATCTTTGCAATGGCCACACCGGGCCCAGGCAGCGACCTCCGTAGTCGGGATACGGCATACTGGACAGAGCAAACACAACTGCTCAGTCCTTTCAATCACTCCCAGGGCAAATCCCCCGCGAGGCTCCAGCTGGATGCCAGTATCAACCAGCGACCGCTCCTGCTTCTCAGGCAATCACATCAAGGTGGGCAGCAGCCAACTACCTTCAGCCATCTTTCTCTGCCTTGTGGGTTCCGTTGCATGCAATTTCCGTCTCCTCCAGGGTGTGGCGCTTGCTTCCAGATGGGCTGGCACCAATGGATCTGATAGGCAGACTCTTCCCTGGGCAAGCTGCTGTAACTCCTTCTTGAACACAATGAAGCTTGCAGGCATGCTGACGCTGGCAAGACTGGTCCAGACATGTTTCTCAGCACCGACTGTGCCCGAGCAACTGTAGGTAGATGCATCTTGACTTTTCCGGCTAACGCCTGCCTCCCTGAAGGGAACACACTCAACACAGTCCCGCCCAAAGGCACCTGCAGGCTTATCCCGATCACCCTGGGCAACAGTAGACAGTTCCAGGTATACTTTACTGTAGCAAGCAGGAATTTGGAGCAAAAGTTCAAGATGCCCAGCATTTGCAGAGAGCTGGGCATATTTATAATCCATGGGCGCGACTGCCCGCCATGGTTGCCACGTGTGACAGCACATATTACAAGGTCACTGAATTGCAGGAATAAATTAAAGTGCCCATTCCAGCGCCAATGGGCACTGGGCAAGCTGGCAGCAATAATGAAGAATTGTTCCGCTGGTTGCTATGGGCAACGACACTGTTACTTAGACACGGTATGGCATACAGAGCACACAAGTCCTTCCCAAAAGTTGCATCCCTTAATGGTGGAACAAACGCAGTTCCCCGGCTTGCTCAACTTCGGTTGCTAGGGGCAACGGCTTGCAGGTTGACTGTGAACGGGTGAATCCCAGACGCCGCGTCCAAATGCAGCCATGCCCCCGTAGGGGTTGCTGAAAGTAGTGGTTCACCTGTCACTCTGCCTAGCCAGTCACACAATTTCACACATCCGAAGTCAGAAGATCAGTCCTTGCACTGTTTTTTTTGTATTTTGACTTGGATGGGAATTGGGGAAATATTGGATGCCCAGTAAATTGCAACAATTGGTTGGTACAACTCTATGTACACTCTTTGTACACACTTTCTCAGTCTCCTCCAGCACAACACTTGCTTGCAGACTGTTCCTCTCCTCACCTCCTGCACACTACTTGCTGCAGTTACTCCTCCAGCACAACACTTAATTCCTCTCCTGGATCAGCTAGCACAGTTTTGTTGATAGGCCTGGTACTGACTATACCAGGCCTAAAGCAAATGCCTTTTGCAGGCAGGGACTGCGGGTCCCTATAGTGTAGCAAGAATATAGAACAGTTCTAGTGCTAGCTGTCCGCATGGCTACTGATCCCAGTCAGCCCTCTTCAGGCCCTGCCAGCCCTCCTGGCTGCAGCTGCCTTGTTCCACTGCCCATGACACCACAGTCCTCTCCTCTGGCTCTGCACCCATTCCTGACTGCAAACTCCCAGTCCTCTCAGGTGTGCCTCCCCAGTCCTCTCCCGACTGTGAATGTCACTCATCAGCCCTCCTGGCTGCGACCCGTTGTTCCTCTCCTGGACCCTTGCCCGGTAGTACTCTCTCCCGCTGTCCTTTTTGCTCCTTCCGTGCCTCCTGTCCAGGACACGTCTGCAATTTATTGGAGGTTCCCATCCGTACCTGAGCCCCAGGCCCAAGGTCATCCCCCCCCAGACTGGGGAGCTCCCTCAGCTCCCTCAAAGGCCCCGACAGCCTCAGTACTCCATCTTCAGCACTTCCACCCGAACAACTCCTCCCAAGCTGGGCTGACTCTAGGTATTTAGGGGGGCCTGCCCCCCTGCCAATCCAGGTTGGGGATTGGTCAGGGCTCCCTAAGCACCCCAGGCAATCTCCACCTCTCCTCCCCTCCTTTTTCCTTCTAGAACACTCCAGAAGCCTCTGGAAAGAAAGGGGAGGTCTCAGCGATGCTGCCTATGAGTCACCAGCTGCTACTCTAGGCCACTCCCAGCCCACACAGATCAAAACAAACAGGCCTAGCCTCCAACATGGCCTGCCCAAATTTAACTGCACTACAAAAATCCTACCAATCTAGCACCTACCTAGGTAGAGGATGCTACAGAAGATTGGAAAAATGTTGCCTGGTTTGACGAGTCTCGATTTCAGCTGCGACATTCAGTTGGTAATGTCAGAATTTGATGCAAACAACATGAAAGCATGGATCCATCCTGCCTTGCATCAACGGTTCAGGCTGGTATAGTGGTGTAATGGTGTGGGTGATATTTTCTTGGCACACTTTGGGCCCCTTAGTACCAATTAAGCATCAATTAAATGCCACGGCCTACCTGAGTATTGTTGCTGACCATGTCCATCCCCTTATGACTACAGTGTACCCATTCTGATGGTTCCTTCCAGCAGGATAATGCACCATGTCACAAAGCTCAAATCATCTCACCACTGGTTTCTTGAACAATGAGGTCACTGCACTCCAATGGCCTCTACATTCACCAGATCTCATCTAATAGAGCATCTTTGGGATGTGGTGGAACGGGAGATTTGCATCATGGAGGTGCAGCCGACAAATCTGCAGTAACTGTGTGATGCTATCATGTCACTATGGACCAAAATCTCTGAGGAATGTTTCCAACACCTTGTTGAATCTATGCCATGAAGAATGAAGGCAGTTCTGAAGGCAAAAGTGGGTCCAACCCGGTACTAGCGAGGTGGCCATTGTGTGTATATAAACAGGCAAGATAATTGCTTTTTCATTATGTTGCACTGAAGCCTTTTTTTTCTCCTAAGCCTTTGTTGAGTTTATGAAAGTGGAAAGTTGCGACACTGAAAGATATTTTATAAAAATGAAGAAAGTAAAACAGATTCATGATGTATGTAAAAATTGTAAAAAAAAAAAAAAAAATGTGCATTTTCCAGCTTTTCTCCATCGCCAGGCCCTTGGGTGAAGTAAGTTATCAGCAAAGAAAAATCTTAATATAAATTAGCTCAATTTTGCAGGATTAGTTCAAAAATGGAAAAAAAAAGAACCGCATTGAAATGAGGGAGCTCAGCTCTTTGTAATTGTCCCCAATGACCGAGATTCGGCCCTTCCCCGTCCAGTGATACTTCAGCCCTCCACTCTATTCAGACATCATTTGTTAAGTACCTCAAACCACAAAGCAGACATCATCAGCATGAAACTGAAACCTTGGGATGAAAGAAATGTAATGAAATGTTGAGTGGGGCTGGTTTCAGAGAGGGTAAATAAGTGATGAATATTGCATTTTAATGAATATGGATGTGTTCTGTTCCTTGCTTGCATTGCCCTTAGCTGTTTTTGCTCTCTCCTCAGCTGTACTCCAGCGAATAGTAAAATGTAGAAAATGCTGTTTTTTTGGCTGAGCTCTTCAGAATTTGGATTTGTGAGTATTTTGGGAAGGATTTGACCTCCTTTTTGGTATTATGTTCACATGAGCGACTGCTGCAGTATTATACGAAATGGAAACACAGGAGGACCTTAGTGGACCTTTGTGAGAACAGTCTACAGTCATTATCGTTATTTATTAAAGGACCTCCAAACCTAAAATACAAGCATCCGACAATTTTAACTATTTTTTAACTAAAACTAAAATCCAGACAAACAGCTAAACACCCAATCACAATATATATACAGTATAGAACGCTGTTTTCTTGCTAAACAATTGCTGTTCATTGATGTCTGTTATTTTTGCAAAGATAAAAGATTACTGCGCTTGGGAAAAGGATAGGTGGACAGCAGCTAACATATATTATAGGCAACAATCTAAAAATATATAAAAGAAATAATGCAGCCCATTAAATAAAGGTAAAAAGTCCTTCATTCCCGGGGAGCACCAAACATGTGAGTGGCACTTGTCTTACAGGTGAGCAAAAATTCCTCCAACACCACAGTAAGCCAGGCCTCTTACCCTCAGGAATGGACCACTAAATTATAGGTGGTCCTTAACGCCCAAACACCAATCTCCTCTGAGTCATACTCACCACGGACTGCACCAACATGGATCCAATGTCGTGGTCCCCTCTCAAAGTATCTCTCCTCAGATTGAAAGGTGTAAGAACACATACCACTTACACAAGTGTAGTATGTAGCATTTGGAGTTTAATGTAACCATACAGATATACTCATACACTGGATGATAAAAATGAGCATGTCATGCAAACAATTCAGATGGCTTCAAACCAACAAGATGGCTGCGGCCCACATGCACAGCGCTGTCATGCGTCCAAACTCCATCCTACGTGGCGTTTCGTCGTATCAGACGTCATCAGGGGTATAACTTTTGCAGCCTTACCACACAGCCAGCTTGGTGATCTGGTATTCCCTGTTGCAGGAAAAGCAGATATAAAAGACAAAAATGTTGTAGCTGTTTATTTATTAAATGTATATTTGTTAATGCAAGCAGGGTAAGTACTTGACTTTGACTTCAGCCTCTTGCAGGCCCTTCACAGCAGAGCTCTCAGGGCCCATTCACACCTGAGCGTTTTGTAGCTCAAATATGCCTGAAGGTACAAAACACTGATTCTCTATGAAGATGGTTCACATCTCCACTCAAAAATGCTTGAAGCTAAACGCCCTGCGTTCAAATTACTGCCGGAGGTATTTTTGTTGCGCAATTTGGGCGTTTCTGGCCAATTTGTATTGCCATTCTATCAATGTAAGCGCGACATCGGCGTTTGCAAACGCGAGACGTCACGCTACAAAACGATTCAAACACGTCCAAAAATGTCGCTCAGGTGTGAATGCAGCCTTACTGTAAAAGAGCCAATCAGTTGTGCTGCAACATTCATCTACTATTACTATCGGGTTATGCTATGTGGCACAGCTGTGTAAATCTCAAGACTAGATAGGCAGAAGTCCTTTAGTGAGTAAAACCACTCATATATACAGTATCTCACAAAAGTCAGTACACCCCTCACATTTTTGTAAATATTGTATTCTAACTTTTCATGTGACAACACTGAAGAAATGACACTTTGCTACAATGTGAAGTAGTGAGTGTACAGCTTGTATAACAGTGTAAATTTGCTGCCCCCTCAAAATAACTCAACACACAGCCATTAATGTCTAAACCACTGGCAACAAAAGTGAGTACACCCCTAAGTGGAAATGTTCAAATTGGGCCCAAAGTGTCAATATTTTGTGTGGCCACCATTATTTTCCAGCACTGCCTTAACCCTCTTGAGCATGAAGTTCACCAGAGCTTCACAGGTTGCCACTGGAGTCATCTTCCACTCCTCCATGAAGACATCACAGAGCTGGTGGATGTTAAAGACCTTGTGCTCCTCCACCTTCCATTTGAGGATGCCCCACAGATGCTCAATAGGGTTTAGGTCGGGAGACATGCTTGGCCAGTCCATCACCTTTACCCTCAGCTTCTTTAGCAAGGCAGTGGTCATCTTGGAGGTGTGTTTGGGGTCGTTATCTTGTTGGAATACTGCCCTGCGGCCCAGTCTCTGAAGGGAGGGGATCATGCTTTTCTTCAGTATGTCACAGTACATGTTGGCATTCATGGTTCCCTCAATGAACTGTAGCTCCCCAGTGCCGGCAGCACTCATGCAGCCCAAGACCATGACACTCCCACCACCATGCTTGATTGTAGGCAAGGCACACTTGTCTTTGTACTCCTCACCTGGTTGCCGCCACACACGCTTGACACCATCTGAAGTTCATCTTGGTCTCATCAGACCACAGAACATGGTTCCAGTAATCCATGTCCTTAGTCTGCTTGTCTCCAGCAAACTGTTTGCAGGCTTTCTTGTGCATCATCTGTAGAAGAGGCTTCCTTCTGGGTCGACAGCCATGCAGACCAATGCGATGCAGTGTGCGGCATATGGTCTGAGCACTGACAGGCTGACCCCCCCACCCCTTCAACTTCTGCAGCAATGCTGGCAGCAATCATACGTCTATTTCCCAAAGACAACCTCTGGATATGACGCTGAGCATGTGCACTCAACTTCTTTGGTCGACCATGGCGAGGCCTGTTCTTAGTGGAACCTGTTCTGTTAAACCGCTGTATGGTCTTGGCCACCGTGCTGCAGCTCACTTTCAGGGTCTTGGAAATCTTCTTATAGCCTAGGCCATCTTTATGTAGAACAACAATTCTTTTTTTTCAGATCCTCAGAGAGTTATTTGCCATGAGCAACCAACTGCTAGTAACCCTCCGCACGTCTTCTAACATTGCCCCCCCCCCCCAAGGGGCAGCCTCCGGATGCCCAGCCGGGCCTTCAGATCCAGAAGAGTTCTCCAAAAGGACCGAATAAGTTCCGTGCCATGGATGTGCCTATCAGGTTCCCAGGAGCTTTCCTCAGGGCCGTAGCCCTTCCACTTCACCAGGTATTGGATACCCCCATTCCTCTTCCTACAGTCCAGGATGGCCTCGATTTCGAATTCCTCTTCGCCATCTACCAGGACTGGCCCTGGCGGACTTGTCTTTCGCCCAGGGAAAGGATCTGGGGTCAAGGGTTTCAGCAGGGCTACATGGAAGACTGGATGGATCCGTAGGGATGGTGGGAGCTCCAGCTCATATGCCACCCTGTTGATCTTCCTCTTAACTTGGAAGGGCCAGATGAACCGGGGTCCCAATTTCTTTGACGGGCAGGCGAGTTTAAGGTTTTTGGTGGCGAGCCAGACTTGCTCTCCAGGTTGTAAATCCAACTCTCCCCGTCTCCCCTTGTCAAAGGTCTCCTTATTGTGTTGCTGCGTCTGGGCTAAGGTCTCCCGCAACAATTTATTTTTCTCTTCCAAGAATTTGGTCACTTCCTGAGCCGCAGGTACCTGTCCTTCTGGATTGTATGTGGGCATGAAGGTCGGATGAAAGCCATAGTTGGCCAGGAATGGGGATTGCTTGATGGCCGAATGAACTGTATTGTTAAAAGCGAATTCGGCCAACAGCAGCAGAGAGGCCCAATCATCCTGTGAATATGCAGAGAAGCAACGCAGGTATTGCTACAACTTTTGATTGGTTCTCTCAGTCTGGCCATTAGTCTGCGGGTGGTAGGCCGACGAGAGAGCAAGTTCAATGTCCAGAGCGGAGCATAAGGCCTTCCAGAACCTGGATGTAAATTGAACTCCGCGATCGGAGACTATGCTAGAGGGCACTCCATGGAGCCTAACAATCTCACGGATAAAGATTTCGGCCGTCTCGGCGGCTGATGGTGTGCCCTTCATGGGCAAAAAGTGAGCCATCTTCGTCAGCCGGTCCACGACCACGAAGATAGTAGAGTACCCTTTGGATGGTGGAAGCTCCACAATGAAGTCCATCTAAATCATTGACCATGCTCGCTCGGGTACTGGAAGTGGTTTTAGTAGCCCCCAGGCCTTGGCTTTGCAGTTCTTGTTCTGGGCACAGGTGGGGCAGGAGCCGACATATCTCCAACAGTCCTCCTCTGCCCGAGGCCACCAAAACGACCGCAATATCAGTTCAGTGGTCTTACGGGCTCTGAAATGGCCAGCCAGTTTGTGGTCATGGCAAGATGCCAAGATGGGCAAGCGCTGATCTTCAGGTACAAAGAGCAGATTCTTGTGCCACAGTAGGCCATCCTTGGTAATCAGACTGGGGATGGCCGGTTTGGGTGTTTTGGCTAGTGATTGCCTAATTCGGGTCAGCAAGCCCCCCTGTGTCAGTAGGAAGTTCCTGGGCTGCAGAACTGTGTCAGGGAGCAGGGTGTCTCCTGGTTTACAGAACATCCTAGACAGAGCATCTGGTTTTGTATTCTACG
>BLSH010039656.1:1161249-1191531 GCA_018402905.1 Glandirana rugosa
CGTTACGGACACTTGAAATAACAGGAGGCGATGCGCCCAGGACTGAGGCGCTTCCCGTAGCAGGGAGATGACCAACCCCACCTTCGTGGTTTCTCGGGAGAAGGTATGAGGTTGGAGGAAGAAATAAAGTTCACAGGCATTGCGAAAGGCCCGGAATGAAGCGCGGTCGCCTGAAAACCGCTCTGGTAGGGGAACCCTTGGTTCCAGTGGCATGGCCAGCAGGGGATCAGCTATGGACTGACTGGTTCCCGGGGCCTTGGTTGCATTAAGTTCTTGCACCTGTGCTTCCAGTCGGGTGTAACTTTCCCACAGGGTTTGGATGGCCTGGGTCAGCCCAGCCAGGTGTGCATTCAGATCGTCCGTAGGAGAGGTCCCCTGTGCAGACTCAGGCATGGCTGTCTGATACTGTCACGTACCTGGTGGTGGAGTCTGACTTATGCAGGGGTAACCTCCCTTGCGACCCTGATTCGTGAACCCCTGATAGAGTAAACAGGAAGTTCAGGAGTGAGGATGGCACGAGGGTTGAATTGGTCACCGGTGACGGTTGGAGAAGCTCCTCCGGTCTCGTGCAGGTTTGGAAGGTCAGTGGTACAGGCAGGGTCGGCAACTGGCTGGCGGTGCAGTACAAGGGAGCAGGCAGAAGAGTCGTCGGGTACAGGCAGGGTTTGTTAACAGTCTAGCAGCAGAAGTACAAAAGGGGCAGGCAATCGGGTGGTCGTAGGCAAGCCGGGGGTCGGTGCAGGCAGAGTTGAGACAAGGTCGGGGCAAGCCGGGTCACTGGTAACAGGTTTACAGGTCGCTCAGGAAAACAGGTCACACGCTGTAGATCAGACAGCATTTGCTTACAGGAAGCAGAAAGTTTAAATAGAGCTGCTCCTCTAAGAATTAGAGGAAACAACAACCAACTGCTATTATCCCTCCGCACGGCTTCTAACATGAGGTGCCATGTTGAACTTCCAGTGACCAGTATGAGGGAGATAACACAGAATTTAACACACCTGCTCCCCATTCACATCTGAGACCTGACTAATTGGGCCCAATTTGGACATTTTCACTTGGGGGTGTACTCACTTTTGTTGCCAGCGGTTTAGACATTAATGGCTGTGTGTTGAGTTATTTTGAGGGGACACCAAATTTACACTGTTATACAAGCTCTACACTCACTACTTTACATTGAAGCAAAGTGTCATTTCTTCAGTGTTGTCACATGAAAATATATAATAAAATATTTACAAAAATGGGAGGGGTGTACTCACTTTTGTGAGATACTGTATGTATATTATTAGCTGTTTATTTAGGTTTTTGCTTGGAGTTCAGCTTTAAGCAACTCTGGCTGGTCACTCCTTGCCCGTAGCCAGCCGTGGACAGTAAAGAACTAGAAGTTAGATGATGAGGTCATCTCTGTTGTCACTGTGTTTATTGTTAGCACACGTGAATGCCGGATACCTGATTGCCACAAGTACTGCCCTACCCTCTTAGTCTGAGTTCTATTTCACAGGGGATTACAAAAGACTGAAATTAATTTATACTAGTTGCCTTTACGGCCCCTTTCACACTTGTGCAACCTGAAAGCTGCAATTTTTTGCTCCGATTTTGATGCCACTTGAAGCAATGCCTGTGCAATCTTCAGGTCTATGGACCTCAAGTCGCATCAAAGTCAGACCAAAGTAGTTCACGGACTACTTTGAAGTTGCTGCAAATTGAAGTCACACAGATATGAATGGCACTGATTCAAAATCATGGGGTACGACTTGTCATGCGACTTTGCAGTCCCAAGTCGCAGGACAAATTGCAAGGGGCCTTAAATATATTTAATAATTTTTGATAAATACATAGTTGCATTCATTGGTGTTTTTTTATTTTATTATTTGCCTGGCGTTCAGCATAAGTATGACACAGCTACAGGAAGTAAACCGCAGGCTGAATTTTTTTTCTGATCTGTAAAATAAAGCCATAATGTGCTAGTATGCATCACATACTAGCACATTATGTGAAACTTACCTGCAAACAAAGCCCTCCACCGATGCGTTGTCACCACTGGAGGCTGCATCCATCTTCGCCCATCTTCCTTCCTGGTCCACGGACTCTGGCTGTATGATTGGTTGGAGCTGTGTGACATCACTCCCATGCATGCGCGCAGGAGCCGCCAGTTATGATGCAGGGCTCTGAAGGAGCGACATGGGTGGCCATTCCTTCAGAGCACATGCGTCGATGATGTCATGGGCTGCATATACAGTAAATCTCTCCTAAACGGTGCACGTTCAAGAGATATTTACAGTACCTATAGGTAAGTCTTACTATAAGCTTACCTACAAGTACAATTCATCTATGGGAATTTACAACCACTTTAATGGAGTATCACATGCACCACCTATACATATAACAGCAGACCAGCTTGGTTCGTCTTCAAAAATCTGAATCTCTAACAGGTTGGTCCAACCCTGACGGGACAGCCAAATCACCCAAAGCTCCAAGATGTTGATTAGGAGACAAGATTTCCTTGACAAACAATTTAACTGCACCACAAGGTGCCCAACACAACCCCCTCTTCCCCCCCCCCCCCCTTGCCCACCAGCCCAACAAGCTGCCATCTGTCATGAGGATTTTTTGAAAGGACTTCCCTGACTCCAGAGCCAGCTTCCTAAGTCACCAAGGTAGGAAGATATAATCAGCCCCAAGATTACATTTCTGGTTCTGGACTGAAGTGTTCATACTTAAACCTGGATAGTCTGAAGCATTTCCTGAGGAAGAAGCACTTTGGCATGAGCCTTGTCCAGGACCAGACCCAGATACTCCAAATGATGAGTTGGTTTCAGCAACTATTTTTTAAGGTTCAGGATCCACCCAAATCTCCATAAACTCTGGACAGTCAGATATGTTGTCCAACAGCACCCTTGCTGACTGTACCCTCAACAGGAGGTTGTCCAAGTATCCTATGTTGGGGATTTCCTAAGAGCGCATAAGGCCTAGCACTGGAACCAGCACCTTGATGAAAACTTGAAGTGCAGAGAATTGGCAGGGCCATGAATTGCCAGTGTAGGGGTTCTATAGAAAACTGCATAAAAAGAGTTGGTGTGCTGGAAAGGTGGACACATGTAAATGGACATCTTCAGAAGCCAAAAAATATCTCTGGTGAAGGGAGGCAACTACAGATCTGGTTGTTTTCATCTCAGATGTTTGCACCTAAATGAAAACATTCAAGTCTTTAGGGTACAAGATGCCCCCTTTGGGTTTTGCAACACTGAACAGTGCCCTATATGACCCCAGGGTAGAAACAGCACTGGTAGAAGCGATAGGCAGATCCTCAAGGTTTAGGGCAGTGTGCACCACCTCAATTGGCAAAACGTTTTCCTGTAACTTGGGAGTAATCACAGTAGACTCAGGAGTAAGCTCATCCAGGAACGGGCCACATTGGATGCAGTCAAAGAGGTCTCTAACAGCAGAAGACAGCATGCCCCCAGTCTACAGACATCGGCGGTGGCGCCATCAGTGGGTGTGCAGCAGGCATTTTCTGACCTTCGAACTAGGAGCACCGGGACTAGCGGGACTGTCCCCTCCTGTCTAGAATCAGACATGTTGTGGCCACAGCACAGTTAGGCAATGTGCAGGCTCATGATATGAGGCAAGGTCTCAAATACTCATGAATTCTGGACAGCTGGTAGCAGGTGAGAGACAGTAACCAGAAATCATATATTTCAGGGTCAGAGATTAAGTTTTAGGGTTTAGGTGAGGAGAAGGTTGAGTATTACGGTCAGACAAGGGGCAATGTTCATTTTCAGGGTCAGGAGAGTTGTCTTTCCCCATGTCAAACAATTTCCAGCATTAGGTTTCAGATGCTGAATCCAGCAATACCCTGTAAATAGACATTCATAATTATTTAAAAGGTCATCAATGAATCACATTGTCATTTAATGTATATCAATATCAATGACAGTCTACCCTGTGCCATCCCAGTATCATTATACAGAACCTACAAGCAGCTAGTGAGCCCATTTGCCTACATTGTTCCCTGAAATGTCAAATGCTACAATACTGTGATTTAATGCACATATTATACAGTGCTGTGAAAAGGTATTTGCCCCCTCCCTGATTTTTTTTATTGTTTTGCATATTTGCCACACTAAAATGATTCAGACCATAAAACGAATTTTAATATTACATAAAGATAACCCCAGTAAATACAAAATGCAGTGTTTAGATGATGATTTAATTTATTAAAGTGTAACACTTTTGTTGAGAAAAAAACATACCCCTCTGGGTGATCTATGTACATTGCAAGGATTATAACAACCTTTGTTGCAGATTCTTACCTTTTGTTATTCAGAAGAAATTACTGTTTGTTCCTCTGTACCTCTCTGTTAAGTGGGTATAATGGAAGTGGTTTCATAATTATCAGTCAGCTGTGGCGGCAGCAGCAGGGCTCTAATGAGGAAATCTGCTGGGCCTGCATCCATTTATACGTGTTCCTATTGGAAGTATCTCACCAAAAATGACATTTTTGTTGCAGGGGATGCCTGAAATCTCACTTGTATCTTAGACAGACTTCTGGGAAAATTGGTGAACCAATCACGCAAGCAGGAAAATATGTTTCTGGGGAGTGGTCAGTACGCACTCTGTGTACAGAACAACTCCAGGTAGCCATATTGCATGGCATTTATAGAAAATGACAGTGGCTGCAGATTGAAAAGGAAAGGTAATTTGTATTACCATTCAATTGCAATATGACTTGTATCACAATTGTACACGCTATATTATTTTTTCTTTATTTGCTATTTTTTTTCCCTCATGAAAGTGGAGTTACCCTTTGAGGGAAAAAAACTGTCCAAACCTGCCTGGCCCTATGTGAAAAAGAATTCCCCCCTCCTTGCTAACTCACGAAAGAACTGCAATTAACCACATTTTTTGGAAAGCAGAGTTAAATTTCACATGCCATACCCAGGCCTGATTACTTCCAGACCTGTTGAATCAAGAAATCACTTGAACAGAAGCTGTCTGATAAAGTGAAGCACACTCAAAGATGTCAAAAAGCAGTACATAATGCTCTAATCTAAAGAAATTCAAGAACATTTCTAAGGCTTTGGGACTCCAGCGAACCATGGTAAAAGCCATTATCCACAAAAGGAGAAAACTTGGAACAGTGGGGAACCTTCCCAGGAGTGGCTGGCCCACCAAAATTACTTCAAGAGCACAGCAACAACTCATTCAGGAGGTCATAAAAGAACCCAGAACAACATCTAAAAACTGCAGGCCTCACTTGCCACAGTTAAGGTCAGTGTACATTATCCAACAATAAGAAAGAGACTGGGCAAAAATGGCATCCACGGCAGAGTTCCAAGGCCAAAGCCACTGCTTACCAAAAAGAACACAAAGGCTTGTTTCACATTTGCCAAAAACATCTTGATTACCCCCAAGACTGAAGAGACAAAAAATGAACAAGATGATTTTGGAAGGGGTGCGTCCATTACATCTGGCGTAAAACTAACACAGCATTTCATAAAAAGAACATCATACCAACAGTCACACGTGGTGGTCTGGGGCTGCTTTGCAGCTGCAGGTTCTGGACGACTTGCCGTAATTGATGGAGCCATGAATTCTGCGCTGTACCAGAAAATGCTAAAGGGGAATGTCTGGCCATCAGTTTGTGACCTCAAACACACATGCAGCTTGAGGTCACGATGCAGCAGGACAATTATCCAAAACCACTAGCAAGTTCACCTCTGAATAGCTAAAAAAAAAAAAACCCCAAAAATTAAGGTTTTGGAGTGGCCTAGTCAAAGTCCGGACTTAAATCTGATTGACATGGTGTGGCATGGCCTTAAACTGGCCATTCATGCTCAAAAAAACCCTCCAATGTGGCTGAATTAAAACAATTCTGCAAAGAAGTGTGGGCCAAACTTCCTCCACAGCGATGTGAAAGACATATTGCCAATTATCACAAACGCTTGATTGCAGTTGCCGCCTCCAAGGGTGGCACAACCAGTTATTAGGTTGGGGGGGCAATTACTTTTTCACATAGGGCCAGGCTGGTTTGGAGAGCTTTTTCCCTTATTAAATAAAATCATCATTTAAAAACTGCATTTTGTATTTACTCAGGTTATTTTTGTGAAATATTAAAATTTGTTTGATGATCTGAATCATTTAATTGTGACAAATATGCACAAAAATCAAGAGGGAGCAAATATTTTTTCACAGCACAGTATTAATGAATACAGTTGTGCTTTACATACCCTGGCAGAATTTATCATTTCTTGGCCATTTTTCAGAGAATATGAATGATAACACAAAAACTTTTCTTTCACTCATGGTTAGTGTTTGGCTGAAGTCATTTATTATCAATCAACTGTGTTTACTCTTTTTTAAATCATAACGACAACAGAAACTTCCCAAATGACCCTGATCAAAAGCTTTCATACCCCAGTTCTTAATACCGTGTATTGCCCCCTTTAACATCAATGACAGCTTGAAGTCATTTGTGGTATTTGTGGATGAGGCTCTTTATCTTCTCAGATGGTAAAGCTGCCAATTTCTCTTGGCAAAAAGCCTCCAGTTCCTGGAAATTCTTGGGCTGTCTTGCATGAACTGCACATTTGAGATCTCCCCAGAGTGGCTCAATGATATTGAGGTCAGGAAACTGAGATGGCCACTCCAGAACCTTCACTTTATTCTGCTGTAGCCAAACACAGGTCGACTTGGCCTTGTGTTTTGGATCATTGTCATGTTGGAATGTCCACGTAGGTCCCATGAGCAGCTTCCTGGCTGATGAATGCAAATGTTAATCCAGTATTTTTTGATAACATACTGCATTCATCTTGCCATCAATTTTGACCAAATTTCCTGTGCCTTTGTAGCTCATGCATCCCCAATACATCAGCGATCTACCTCCATGTTTCACAGTAGGAATGGTGTACCTTTCATCATAGGCCTTGTTGACTCCTCACCAAATGTAGCATTCATGGTTTGGCCAAAAAAGCTAAATTTTGGTCTTATCACTCCAAATAACTTTGTGCCAGAAGGTTTGAGGCTTGGCTCTGTGCAGTTTGGCGTATTGTAAGCGGGATACTTTGTGGCATTTGCGTAGTAATGGCTTTTTTCTGGTGACTTGACCATGCAGCCCATCTTTCTTCATGTGCATTTTGAAACAGCCACACCACATGTTTTCAGGGAGTCCTGTATTTCACCTAAAGTTATTTGTGGGTTTTTCTTTGCAGCCCGAACAAATTTTCCTGGCAGTTGTGGCTGAAATTCTAGTTGGTCTACCTGACCGTGGTTTCATTTCAACAGAACCCCTCATTTTGCACTTCTTGATTAGAGTTTTAACACTGCTGATTGGCATCCTCAATTCTTTGGATATCTTTTTATATCCCTTTCCTGTTTTATACAGTTCAACTACCTTTTCCCGCAGATCCTTTGACAATTCGTTTGCTTTTCCCATGACTCAGAATGCACATACATCAGTGCAGCACTGAATGAAAGATGCAAGGGTCTGTCAGGAGTCCAGAAACTCATTGACCTTTTATACACACACACACACACTAATTACAAGCACACAGATCACAGGTGAGGATGGTTACCTTTAATAGCCATCCAAACCCCTTTGTGCTAACTTGTGTGCATGTTATCAGGCCAAAATTACCAGGGTATGTAAACTTTTGATCAGGGTCATTTGGGTAGTTTCTGTTGTCATTATGATTTTAAAAGAGTAAACACAGTTGATTGATAATAAATGGCTTCAGCCAAACACTAACCATGAGTGAAAGAAATGTTTTTGTGTTATCATTCATATTCTCTGAAAAATGGCCAAGAAATCACAAATTCTGCCAGGGTATGTAAACTTATGAGCACAACTGTAAATAAAATACAGGACTCATACTAACAAGCACATGACATGTTTAATATACAATCAGACAGTACACTTTTCACTTCTCTATATTATATTTTGCCAATGCCAATAGAATAACACATTCAAAAGTAAACATAAATCAGGCAAAACCTGACCGCTGTATGGATTGCCAGATACCAAGGCCCCATAGTGAATATAACACTATAGGTTGTTCCGTTCCAAACAAATGTTTTAGTTCCCATTGGCAAGGACTCCACTACAGCTGTAGGAGAGAGAGAAGAATCAGACAAACTAGCAGAACAATAATTGGAAGGGAGGGGAGCTACTCAGGTATCTTTCCAAAAGCTTTTAATCCTTTTTAATTTACTACTTTCCTCTGTATATTTTTCCTGTAAGCCCAAAGTACCCTTTTTTCCTTACTTTCAGAACAGCCTAAAAGATTGCTTCAAATCCGTCTCCTAATAAAACGTTTAGTTATGGAGATGTGTAGGCATGGGTAAAGTTGAAATATAGTCAACCACCAGATCAAATAAACACAAAGGAGAAGGTATGTGTAAGGAAGGATGGATTCACTCCAGTATAAGGAAACAAATGTGGAGGTATGCGTGTATCCATACCCATTGCTCTGTGCTTAGGGTACTGACAGACATTTTTAAGTGAGTAGGTGAATACATTTAGCTTAGTGTGCATGCTTGGCACAGGTATTGGCATTCAGCGGGCTATAATGTATAAACTGGAGCACTGCAAAAGAATATTACTGATTGGTCTTCAGCTTGTTTCTCATTATTTGTAACCTGACTGCTGATTCTGCCCTTCTGTGTAAACCTCCTGACCTTCCTCTCGATTTTTCCCTCTTTTCTTGTAACCTCGGCCTGCCTTGTGGACATTGTTTATGATCTTCTGCCTTATATTTTGTCAATGTCTTACTAACGTTGGCTTGTTTCCCTGGCTCTGTTTTGACTTCCTGATCTGGTACTATGACACTCGGCTGTTGCTGACTTTGGTTTTTGTCCAGACTCTACCCCCATCTCCTGATCTGTTACCCCACTGCCTGGTCATGTCTGCCCTTGGTGAGGGCCTCAAAATAGTTCCTGTAATCTGCTTCAGCACCTCGATCTCATATTCTCTGCTCCACACATCTGGCAGCAACACAGATCTGGTACTTCCTGAAACTCCAGCACTCCGGCACTTATACCACTCACACTCTCTATCACCACCTTCAGGAGTGTTGGGCAGGTGTCACAAGACGTACGTTGTCTGATGAGTCCGGTAATAGCAGAGGAGGGCCTCCCTTACGCATCTGACTCACAGCCCCTGGTAATGCAAACAGGAGGCTCGGGAGTACGCAATGGTATGAGTGCCTCGCGGGATCACTGGAAGCGAGGTGGAACCGGAAACTTCTGATGACTGGAGAACCGCGCTGGTGACGGACTGGTATATGGACAAGCTGGCTGGAGCAGTAGCAGCAGACACTAGAAGTCACACACACAGCGGATGGAAGGTGTAGCGAGGCACAGGCAGATGCAGGCTTGGTTGGGTCAGTCACTGGCTGAATCAGGCAGGTGCTGGTAAGCAGGGTCAAGGTACAGTCCGAGTTTGGCAGCAGGCTGGCAGCAAGGTACAAAGGGAGCAGGCAGAATCAGAGTCAAAACAGGCCGGGGTCAGATGCAGGCAGATAGCGGGGATGGTCAGAGGACAAGCCGGTTTGGTCTCAGGAACAGGTTCACAGGCACAGGTACAAGGGACACGGGGAGCTGCAGATCAAATGGCACTTGTTTCTGCAGATCAAAAGGCCAGATTCTTCTGTGTATTCTCTGACATTGCCCCATCCCAATGGGCAGCCGCTGGATGCCCAAACGGGCCAGTTTCTCTGCATGAGAATTCTTGGAGGCTGGAATTAACCTCCTGGCATGTATATTGTTCTCTGGCTCCCAGGAATTCCCTTCTGGACCATATCCTTTCCATTTTATTAGATATTGGATTTGGTTATGTCTCTTCTACAATCCTGATTAGCCTCAACTTCAAATTCCTCTTCGCCGTCAATTATCACAGGTTTAGGAGGTTCAGTATTCCGTCCCGAGAAGGTATCAGGGGGCAACTGGCTTCAGTAAGGACACGTGAAAGACGGAGTGGATTTTGAACGTATCGGGCAATTCCAACTCGTTGGCCACGTTATTAATTCTCCTTTTTACAGAGAAGGGACCCACAAATTTACTGTAGATAGCCACACCTGGTGGCCGGGTTCCAATAACAGCTCTCCCCACTTCTTCCTGTCAAAGACTTTCTTATTGTATTCTTGTGTCTTAGCCATGGTTTCTTGCAGGAGTTGGTTGTTATTGCTGAAAAAATTCAAGGTTTCAGATACAGCTGGTACTGAACACTCAGGAATGATTCTGGGCAGGAAGGCTGGATGGTACCCATAACTGGCAAAGAAAGGGTTTTTTTTCGTGGCAGAGTGCAAGGAATTATTATAGACAAATTCCGCTAAGGGCAGCAGAGAGATCCAATCATCCTGGGAAAAAGATGAGAAACAATGTAGGTATTGTTCGAGAGTTTGGTTGGTTCTCTCTGTCTGTTCATTTGTCTGAGGATGGTATGTAGAGGGTAGTGCCAATTCAATTTCCAAAGCTCCAGAGAGAGCCCTCCAGAATCTGGAGGTAAATTGTACCCCCCGGTCAGATACTATGTTGGCAGGTATTCCATGGAGTCTCATAATCTCTTTAATAAAGACTTGAGCCATTTCTGGGGCTGAGGGTGTTCCTTTTAGTGGTATGAAGTGAGCCATTTTGGACAGTCTGTCTACTACCACAAAAATGGGGTTGAAACCTTCTGCTGGTGGAAGTTCAACAATGAAATCAATTGAGATAATCTTCCAAGGTCTCTCTGGGACAGATAGTGGTTTTAATAGCCCCCAAGCCTTGAATCTGTCATTTTTATTTTGGGAACACACAGTACAGGATTTCACATAATCCCGGCAGTCATTGCTTGCTTGGGGCCCACAGAAGGTGCGTTGCACTAGATCAGCCATCTTGGTAACACCAAAATGTCCTGCCAACCTGTGGTCGTGGCAAAGTCCCAACACAGCACCTCTTACATTTTCTGATACAAAGATCTGATGGTCATGCCATAACAGACCATCTCTGGCTTGTAAGTTAAGCCCTGGGGTGATGGTTGTTTCTATCGAGGCTTTTTTGAGTCGTGACAGAAAGTTCTCCTGGAGTACTAGAAAGTTTCCTGTGGGTAGGATAGTGTCTGGTGGGGAAGACTCTATGGTGCCATTGAACATGCGGGATAGCGCGTCGGACTTGGTGTTCTTCAACCCAGGCCTATAGGTTATATGGAAGGCGAACCGGGAGAAAAAGAGTGCCATCTAGCCTGCCGTGGTTTTAGTCTCCTGGCAGTTCTCAGGTATTCCAAGTTCTTGTGGTCAGTATAGATTAGAATCGGATGTGCTGCTCCTTCCAAAAGTTAACGTCACTCTTCAAGTGCTTTATTACCAAGAGTTCATGGTCACCTACATCATAGTTTCCTTCTGCCATGGTCAACTTGCAAGAAAAAAAAGCAACGGGGTGTAGTAATGATTTGGGTCCTTGTCGCTGAGAAAGTATTGTTCCAACTGCCACTTCAGATGCGCCAACTTCTAAAACAAATGGTAAGGCTGAATCAGGGTGTTTTAGAACAGCTGCAGAGGTGAAGAGTTCTTTGAGTTTTTCAAAACCAGCCTGCGATTTTGTTGGCCAACAGAACCTGGAGCCTTGCTTGGTCAACTCTGTGATAGGAGCAATGATGGCCAAAAATCCTTTAATAAATCTGCAGTAGAAGTTTGAGAAGCCGACAAAGCATTGGATTCCTTTCTTATTTGTAGGGACTGGCCAATCCAGGATGGAGGTGACTTTTTTTTGGGTCCATCTTAATGCCATCCACAGAGATGATTAGCCCAAGGAATTGGATGCTTTCCTTTTTGCGCATTTTTCGCTTTTGCGTATCGGCTTCCAAACAGAGCAGAGGGGAAGACTGACAGAAGCAGTGTTGCTGGCAGTATGAGGAAAGGAAGCTGATCTCCCCAGTAGCCCAATCAATGTGAGGATTATTTGCCTGGAGCCAGGGCATGCCCAGGATGATGGGAAACATGGGTGAGGAGATAGCGTCCAGACGTAGTAGTTCTTGGTGATGTTTGGCTGTGATGGCCGGAAGCAGGGTGTTTTCTTGGGTGACGGATCCTGATTTGATAGTGGACCCATCAGCCAGATGAACAGGCAGTCCTTGGGCTCTAGGTTGTAACGGAATTGAGTGTCTTGCTGCAAAGCATAGGTCCACAAAACGGCTGCAGACCCCGGAATCAATGATAGCGGACACTTGAAGGTTCCTTCCTGGTAGCTGCAACAAGATGGGAAGAGCCAAATGAGAGGACTATAAACAAAGGTAAATACCACGCTATAATAATTGATATATTAAAAAATTATTATGAAGTGATAAAGAATATGTGATTAGGGAAGCTGCAATCTGACTAGGTATATCGCCCAGAGGGAAAAAAATATATATATATAGATTGCGCTAATCAAACAAAATAATTTCAGTGAGAAAATTGTATTAATTATAAAAGGATAGTAAGCAATAAACAGTGTGTGGAAATTGCCCATATCAACCTGATAATAAACCCATAAATGTTTGATAATCATGGATCATATATAAACATAATGATAAATTCATAAATTGTGCAAATGAGCATATTCTGTGCAAAAGCGCATGTGCAGTATTGCGCAATAACGTGCAAATAACAACAGTTCATAAGTGCATAATAGATGGTGATAAGAGTGTGAGTAGATTACCAGTAGGTAATTAAAAAGTCCAGATGCCATTGATAAACTTTAGGGAAATCCTTCCACCAGGTGTTGGAATAAGGAGAAGAGGGAGGAGTAGTGAAGGCACCCACAACACACCAAATCTAAGGGCCCTTACCAGAACAAGGTGACCACCTATCTCTAGGATTGGTCAAA
This sequence comes from Glandirana rugosa, assembly GCA_018402905.1. Lineage (NCBI taxonomy): Eukaryota > Metazoa > Chordata > Amphibia > Anura > Ranidae > Glandirana > Glandirana rugosa. The sequence goes on from BLSH010039656.1 coordinate 1,174,087, forward strand.
ACAGCAGGCAGATAGCCTCTGCAGGCATAATCCCTGATGTGGTATCTTCTAGCCACTAGACATATCCTGTATCGACCTCTTACGTGGGAATTGTACCATATAAAGAAAAGGAAGGGTCCAGATAGTGTAATTCCGATGGTTTATGTGTTAGAAATAAAAGTGCCAAATGGCTACTTATTATAATCCAGTAAAAACAATCGTTGTACAAACGTATGCCGGCAAAGAAACAATACAGCCCGTACTTCGGGATCACGCGGGGCGCGATGACGTCAATGCGCAACTCCGTCCTACATGTTTCATCACAACTGACGTCTTCCAGGGGCACGGGCGATGCATTGAGTCATCGCGCTTATAGGGAACTGAGCAAACCAAGCCTCGTTCTCATATTGTTAAACAGATGAGATGAGAAGACTGGTTAGTAACAGGGGTAATGGTTTTAGCAGAAATAGAGAGACACTTACGCAATTTTGCCGGACAGGATCTCACGTAGTGTCCTGGTTCAACATAGTACACGCAGAGATTATTGAGACGGCGGTATTGTCGTTCTTCAGTGGTGAGAGAAGGACGGAGCAAACCCAGCTGCATAGGTTCAGCTGTATCCATAGTAAAAAGTGATGAGTTCCAGCGCTATAAGTTCCTCAGGATGGCAAGCAACCATGTGGGAAAGGGATGGGTAACCGGATGTGTGCTGCCCTCCTCGGACGGGGAATCCGAAAGGTACTAAAAAGAGAAGAAAAGGAAGGCAGCTGTATCCATGGTTGGAGGTTCGGGGGCTGGAGGAACTGGACCAGGATGAGCGGGAACTTGGGGGAACATCCAGGTGGGTTGGAACTGACCTGTGGATCTTTCAGATCACCGTTCCCTCAACCGCCGGTCTATTTGTATAGATAAGTTGATAAATGCATCTAGGGTCTGTGGTACCTCAACTCGTGCCAATTCATCCTTTAATGGTTCAGACAGTCCCATACGGAATTGGTAATGCAGGGCAGCATCATTACAATTTGTATCGGCGCTCCAGCACCTAAACTCAGCCACATAATCTTTGGCCGCTCTACGACCCTGCTGTAAGGCATGTAATGCGGTTTCTGCGGTAGCAGACTGCATGGGATCCTCGTAAAGCTAAGCCATGGTATTAAAGAAGGTGGTGAGATGGTTTAGAGATGCTCTAAGAGCCGATGAGCCCAAGACTGGAGCTCTCCTGATAACAAGGAGATCACAAAACCCACTTTGGTCATTTCTAGAGAGAATGTGCGTGGCTGGAGAGCGAAGTACAATTCGCATGCATTGTGGAATGCCCTGAATTTGTTACGTTCCCCGGAGACCCTCTCAGGAGTAGGTACTCTTGGCTCTGAGGAGAAGCAGTACTGGCACTGGATGAAGAGGCTCCTACACCACTGGCTGGGGCTGATAGAACTTGCACCCGTTCTTCCAACTGGGCATATCCTGCCTGCAGATATTTAACAGCTTGTGTCAGACCTGCCAGGTGTTGGCAAAGGTCATCCATAGGGGAGCCTCCCTGCGCGGACTCAGACATATTTTGGCTGTTTGATACTGTCACATAGGACGTACCTTGTCTGCTGAGTCCCGTAATAGCAGAGGAGGGCCTCCCTTACGCATGCGACTCGCAGCCCCTGGTAATGCAAACAGGAGGCTCGGGAGTACAGAATGGTATGAGTGCCTGGCAGGATCACCGGAAGCGATGTGGAACTGGAGACTTCTGATGACAGGAGAACTCCGCTGGTAACAGACTGGCAGATGGACAGGCTGGCTGGAGCAGTAATAACAGACACTGGAAGTCACACACACAGCGGATGGAAGGTGTAGCAAGGCACAGGCAGATGCAGGCTTTGTTGGGTCAGTCACTGACTGAATCAGGCAGGTGCTGGTAAGCAGGGTCAAGGTACTGTCCGAGTTTGGCAGCAGGGTGGCAGCGAGGTACAAAGGGAGCAGGCAGAATCAGAGTCAAAACAGGCTGGGGTCAGATGCAGGCAGATAGCGGAGTTTGGTCAGAGGACAAGCCGGATCGGTCTCAGGAACAGGTTCACAAGCAACAGGCACAGGTACAAGAGACACAGGGAGCTGCAGATCAAACAGCACTTGTGCTGTTTACAATTCCTGTTTAAATGGAATGTTTGGCGCCAGGAATCACGCCCGCTCGTGCTCCAGCGCATGCACCAGCACCAGCTGAGGCCGGACTCTTCAGTGTATTCTCTGACAGCAGGAGATTCAAGAGGAGCCCCCTAATCGACTTGGTGTTTACCAGGTACATGATAGCACTGCACCAACTACGACATACATCAAGGGGGTTAGTTATAAATAAGAAGGTGCAGATATTTGCAGGAGTGGGCGACCAGTGCATTTATGGAATACCAAGCGATGCTTTATTTGTAAGAGAGCTTGACGACTTCTTATCAACAAGCAGCCTGTAGGCAAGACGGCAATGTTTGTCTGTGAATTATCTATTCCACTCCAACCTTTCCATTAGGGGCCCCCGGTTGCCGCCCCTCCTATCTATGCGTACGGCCCCCTGATCTACATACAGTGCGCCGGACTATGGATTCCCATGGGGGGGTATTTTTTTTAAGCACGTGATTAGAGCCAGAGGTTCTAATAGGCTTCAAAAAGGGTGGGCTCAGGGCACAGAGTACTGTGCCCCGATCCGACCCAGTTGTGTGAAAATATCGAATTCATTTTTGCTATTTTCACACTAAATCTCCTCCCCGCCAATCAGGAAGCGGGTCTGAGACCTGTTTCCCGATTGGCCAAAACGTCAGGCGATCGTATTGGATGCCTGACATGGAGCCGTAGAGGAAGCTGCTGGAGCCACTGCCCACAGCCCGCCACTGTGGAGCCGTTGCCCTCACCCCGCCAACCTGGAGCCGCTGCCTGCACCCCACTGTCCTGGAGCCGCTGCTCAAAGCCCACCACCCTGGAGCTGCTGTCCGTACCCTGCCGCCCTGGAGCCACTGCCCGCACCCCGCCACCTAGATTGGGTAAGTGCCAGACCAACCGGCAGACGCACGCAGGGGTGGGGTTAGTGCTGCTGGCCGTCCGGAGGGGAGATGGTTGTTTCCCGCCCCCCCGGAAGAAAAATCCCACCAGCCACCACTGTTTCAGAGCCTACCTAACATATGAATTTATACTAAATGGCTAAACAGAGATGCACAAAAACAAGGGATGAGGCTGGTCAAGGACCATGAGTACTCAGGAATATCAGATTCTCACGCTAAGTCTTACCATGGTGCTGACTAAGTAGAGACAAGATGTGCCACAGATGCATATATCATATTTATAAACCACTGAAAATGACTGTCTATAGAGAGTTTGGCTGCTTATTTATGCTGCTCTACCATTTGGAGAACATTCTTACCATGGAAAACAAAATAAAGTCCCGAAAACATGCAATATCCTAAATCAGATATTAAAGAGCATGCCTTATCACATGTATGAGTCAGACAGACCTCGCGCTTAGCCTGAGCTATTCTTTCACCAAAAATTTGTATCAGTCTCCGCAACAGGAAACTCAAATAACATCATGTTACATAGTTAGCTAGGTTGAAAAAAAAAAGTCTTAACGAGTTTAATCATTAGCAAATATATGAAAATAAATAAATGTGTTAAAAAAGTATCTTTAACCCCTGGTTGGTAAGGTTAAAAACCCTGCATCAATGGCAGGTGGATCCCTGAATGTATATTTGTGCGAGATTGATGCGTTGCTCAAAACATAGACAGGATGTGCATGAAATCTGTGCTGATGATCCTTGCAGTTGTCCACCTGCCATTGATTTGAACAGACTTACTGCATGCTGCTAAATGGGCCACTTGGGCAAGTAAACACCGCCCTCTGCATGGGTGTATGGGTTAGTGCGCCCGTGTGAATTATTCCTTAATTAGGTAGAAGTGCTGTTTTATTTTTTGAAAATATCATAGCTACAGGTAGATTGGAGCCAAAAATCTCCAAGGGTTTCACTCTATAACAAAAGAATTAAAGGGGCACTCCAGAAATTGCAGCACTTTTAAAAATTTGCTGACTCATGAGGGGATAATTCAACAAGGTGTATGTCACCTCCTGGACTCTTCTGTTTTAGTTACCATTTACATTTTTACTGAGCTCTGAGAGTAAAGTTATCACTATACTCCCGGTGCTCTGACAGGAGAGATGTGCTTTGTGAATGAGTTTTTAATCCCCTAGGTGCTAGCGCTGCACCTACAAGACATTGGGTTTAATTTACTACAACCGGAGCAGTGTTGCCAACCGCCAGTAAATTTACTGACAGTCTGTAAAAATCTGTGATTTTTACAACTGTCTATAAATATCAGGGTCTGATAATTTGTCATGCTGTGCTGACTTTTTAAGTGTAAACTGGGCAAACTACTTGATATGGGTATAGTCAGTGTTTCCATGTTGTGTTTAACCACTTCAATACTATGCACTTAGAACACTTTACTACCAGACCAATTTTCAGTTTTCAGTGCTGTTGCGCTTTGAATGACAATTGCGCGGTCGTGCGACGCTGCACCCAAACAGATTTTTTATCATTTTGTTCCCACAAATAGAGATTTCTTTTGGTGGTATGTGATCACCCCTGCGGTTTTTATTTTTTGCACTACAAATAAAAAAAGACCGAAAATTTTGAAAAAAAAAAAAATCTCTATTTTTGTCACAAAACTTTGTAAATAAGTACATTTTCTACATCACTGGTGGGCACTGATGAGGCTACACTGATGGGCACTGATGTGGCAGTACTGATTGGCACTGATGAGGCGGCACTGATGAGGTGGCACTGATGATGAGGCACTTATATGCAGCGATGATGAGCACTGTTAGGCGGCACTGATAAGCAGCAGTGACGGGTACTGAGAGGTGGCACTGATATATAGCACTGATGGGCACTGATATGCAGCACTGACGGACACTGCTAAACGGCACTGATGGGCACTAATAGACAGCACTGATTGGCACTCATAGGCGGCACTGGGCACTGATAGGTGGCACTGATGGGCACTGATAGGTGGGCACTGGTAGGTGGCAATGGTGGGCACTGGTATGCGGCACTGGTATGCACTGATAGGGGCACTGGTGGGCACTGATAGGGGCACTGGTGGCCATATACACTGATAGGGGCTCATTCCCTGGTGGTCTAGGGTGGCATCTGAAGGTGGCACTGTGTGCCATCCACACTGGGCACTATGTCACTTACCTGGTGGTCTAGGGGGGGTCTCCTGGTGGTCCAGATCGGCTCCCTGGTGGTCCCTGGTCGGCTCCCTGGTGGTCCTGGGTGGGCACATTCCTGGTGGTCCCTGGGCAGGCTCCCTGGTGGTCTAGGGTGGCGATCCGAGGGAGGGCTGTGCTGATAAATCATTAGCACAAACCCTCCCTGTCAGGGATCGGCTCTCCACTCATCAGGTCTGCAGACCTGAGTACAGGAAAGCCGATAAACGGCTTTCTTGTGTTACACTGTGAGCAGCCGTGATTGGTCATGGCTGGTCACATGGTAAAGTGCTTCGGATCGAATCGCTTTACCGAGATCGGTATTGCGGGGGTCAGACTGACCTCCCACACCATGATCGCCGCGATGCACGCCCCCCCGGGCGCGCGGCGGCTTGTTATCCTGAGGACGTCATATTACGTCCAGTCAGGATAACTAAGCCACTTCCCGGCCGTCATTTTGCATACGGCGGTCGGGAAGTGGTTAAATATCAATTATCTTAGTTTTTAATAGGAGTTCAGTTATTTTTCAGGTTGTCAGTAAAAAATGTGCTCCGCCAGTAAATTTTCCATGTTTTGCCAGTAAAAAACGCTGGTGCATGGTAAAAAATATGGTGCAACTGTGCATGGTAGATAATCAGTTACTAACTTCAACTTGTTTAATTTCACTTTGACAAAACAACTGGAAGCCGGGTTGGTCTCTATGCAGAGCTGCACCAGGTTTTGCACTCTCAATTTTCGTAAATCATCCCCATTGTTTAGGTAGAACTCCACGCCATGGTACTTTCTAAACTGTAACCGTAAGCCATTGGGTGTTCTTAAGGACTGCGTTGAGAACCACTGCTTAACAGTATGATAGTTTAGATGATCATTTTGTAATACAAAAGGAGTAAGGAAACTAACTTCACCTGGTCCAAGTGAAATATCATAAAATTAGTATGTGTGTCAGTAGCTAGGAAAGATAGGCATCAACTGATCCCAACAACATCTTGTCAGGTAAAGCAATTCCAACAGAAAGCTGAAAAAACGTCACCGGCCAGTATCACCCTAACTTACCAAATAAATTATTTGAGTAAGCAAAGCTAACTTAGGCCTCATGCACCCTGGACGTTTTTACAGTAGCTGTTTTTGGCTTCAGATGTTTTTTCCTACAGTCAATAAACTTCCCATCATGTTACGCTATGTGTCCATGCACACGTAGGCAGTTATCAACTGTTTTTGGCTGTAAAAAAAATCCCAAGACCAGTGGGTTCTGAGAGGAGTTTTTCAGCAGTAAAAATGCTCAAACATTAAAAAAAGTAGATAAACGATCAAAAATGAGGCTCATCAGCGTTTTATTGGGCTTTTGATTCCACTGAAAAAAAATAAAAAAAGAAGCTAAAAAAATGCTAACGCTAAAAAACTCTAAAAACGTTATTGCAAAAACGTTTAAAAACTCACTACAAAGCTACTGATGTTTTTATAACGTTTTTATAAAATGTCCTGTGTGCATGAAGCCAAAAATAGCAAGAGATAGAACAGCACTGGCATAAATTTATTTTGTAATAATATTGGCCAAAAAGAAAACAACGCAGGAGTTCGAGATAGTTGGGTAGACCAAAAACAAAATGCCAATTAAATATCAGTTTTGGTTAACAACACATCTTTACCTGCCTGCTAAATAGCACAAGCTCTCTATAAGAAAAGCGTAAATCACTGCACACTCATCTTTAATGTTCCATTATTTACACAGGACCTTCATAATTTGCAACAGCAAAGGAAACCAAATAGTCTTCCATTCTGCCCATCTACAACCTCTAATTTGTCTGCAAAAGCAGTTTCCTATTCACAAACAGGAATGAAACTCTCTCTATTAAACCTGATTTGAGCATTTCTGCTTCCTGTGTCCCAGGAAACCACACCTGCATCATTGGCATACGGTGGTGTCCTCCTGTCTGCCAACATCTAAAAGCCTAGTAAAGAATGTGGCTGTCTTTGATGCCTTGAGGGGTGGAGTGGGCAATGTGTCAAAAGAAACACTTGTGACTAAAACCACAAGGAAAATGACAGCAATCATTACTACACACTCTGCTCAGTTCCCTGCTTGATGGGTTTGGTAACAAGCGAATACAGGCCAAGTTGCAAGTGGCTGGCATTTGACTCTAAGAAGGGTGTGTATGCCTGCTTGGCACTGGTAATTACATCTTCACCAGAAGGAGCCCAGCAGTAATTTGCAGTGAAATTCCCTTTTATGATATCACAAAGCTTTCCCACTGCAGGTTTTATATGTGGCCAAAAGTAAAACTCCAAATATATAAATATTTCAGACCATTCCTTTGGATGATCCTCAACAGCTACTGAGGTCAGAAAAGCAAACATTTTCTGCGGAAATCAATCAACTGTACTCATTCCTCCAGATCTTGGCGACCCCAAATCCAAGGTGTGTGATGCCTGGCACTTCAAAACAAAGGTGTCATTTAAAGAAAAAAAGAAAACAGCTCATTATACTAAAAATACCAACAATCTTGAAACTTTACCTGCTTGGGCGAGCATGTAGAGTGACCAAGTCAGCGGTGGGACGGGTAGGTAGTGTTTCTATTGCTGTCAAATTGTTGGAGTAGAAGGAGATATACACTCACCAGCCACTTTATTAGGTACACCTTGCTGGTACCAGGTTGGACCCTCTTTTGCCTTCAAAACTGCCTTAATTCTTTGTGGCATAGATTCAACAAGGAGTTTGAGACATTCCTCAGATCTTGGTCCATATTGACATGATAGCATCACACAGTTGCTGCAGATTTGTCAGCTGCATATCCATGATGCGAATCTCCCATTCCACCACATCCCAAAGGTGCTCTTTTAGACTGAGATCTGGTGAGTGTGGAGGCCATTGGAGTACAGTGACCTCATTGTCATGTCCAAGAAACCAGTGGTGAGAGGATTTGAGCTTTGTGACACGGTGCATTATCCTGCTGGAAGGAGCCATCAGAAGATGGGTACACTGTAGTCATAAAGGGATGGACGTGGTGAGCAACAATGCTCAGGTAGGCTGTGGTGTTTAAACGATGCTCAGTTGGTACCAAGGGGCCCAAAGTGTGCAAAGAAAATATCCCCCACATCATTACACCACCACCACCAGCCTGAACCGTTGATACAAGGCAGGATGGATCCATGCTTTCATGTTGTTTATGCCAAATTCTGACCCTACCATCTGAATGTTGCAGCTGAAATCGAGACTCATCAGACCAGGCAACATTTTTCCAATCTTCTATTGTCCAATTTTGGTGAGCCTTTGCAAATTGTAGCCTCAGTTTACTGTTCTTAGCTGACAGGATCGGCACCGGGGTGGTCTTCTGTTGCTGAAGCCCATCTGCTTCAAGGTTTGATGCGTTGTGCATCCAGAGATGGTATTCTGCATACCTTGGTTGTAATGAGTGGTTAAGTTACTGTTGCCTTTCTATCGTCTCGAACCAGTCTGTCCATTCTCCTCTGACCTCAGACATCAACAAGGCATTCTTAGTCCACACAAGTGCCGCTCACAGGATATTTCCTCTTTTTCGGACCATTCTCTGCAAACGCTAGAGATGGTTGTGCATGAAAATCTCAATAGATCAGCAGTTTTTGAAATACTCAGTCCAGCTCGTCTGGCCCCAACAACCATGCCATGTTCAAAGTCACTTAAATCCCCTTTCTTCCCCATTCTGATGTTCAGAGAACTATGGAGTGGCCTCTGGAAGTCGCACATCTAGGTGTCTTGGAATGGTGAGTAGAGTGGCAACCTCAGCCTGGACTCCAACCAGGCCACGCCCCCAATTAGATGCCTAAATGCATTGAGTTGCTGCCATGTGATTCGGCTGATTAGCAATTCATGTTACCAAGCAATTGAACAGATGTACCTAATAAAGTGAAAGACTGGCCATACATGTTAGATTTTCTGTCTAATTTTCTGTCCGATTTTCTTTCGTTTTACCTTTAACTATGTAGTACAAGGGCCTGCCTAATTGGATAAAATTTAAAGTGTTGTTTAGTTTTGACCTCATATTATATGGTTTATGGTAAATCTAAAGAAAATTGGACAGAAAATCTAACATGTACAACCAGCCAAGATGAGTAAAGAAGTTTAATTAAGGAGTACACCGTAGATTGTTCCCACTTTCGCTTTTGAGTTAAGGACTACTTTTGAGTCTCTCCCAACCCCCCCTCCCCTCTTTGGTAACTAATAAAGTGGCCAGTATGTGTATATACAAACTGGAACAAAAGAACTTGGATAAAAGGGGAGTTTATAGAAAATAAGTTTCATCTTCCATTCACTGAAAAAATGAAGCATGGAAAATATGATCATACTCAGTTCTTCTCCAAATGCAAGCAGCAGCCTTACTTCATTAGTAGTCCATGGTACAAAGCACATGGCACAGAACTGGTATCCTAGGTGGAAAGCAATGGAAGTCCAATACAAGGTCACTGGAGGAGACTGGCACAGCACAGGCTGTAATGAACACATTGGACTTTGGTAGAGGAAGGCTGAGACACACTGATCTGGATTAACTCAATGCAGTACCAAATGTCCTCATTTTCTATTAATAAAAGCCAAATTGTACCACTATGTTAAGAAATAAGAATGTTTGTATGGTACTTGTCACTGACTCCTAACTCTCACGTATGGGAAGAGCCATTGCTAGTTCTGGCATCCACTGCCCAAAACTATCTGCTGCACTTACCCTGCTGTATGACTCAATGACCGATATAGCTTTAATAAACATGAACTTCCTCTTGTATTACCATCATGCTATTTATGCCTTTCAAATGTCATTACAAATAAAAAATACAGTTTCCTGATGTATGGATGGATTAGATTTCCTTGCAAAATACAACATCTTTCAAATTTAATACAATGCAACTGTCCCACCTTCTGCATTCCCACAGGTAATGCACAGTTGTGTGTTGCAGTGCCAGTCACTTTCAATGGCACCCCAAAACACCTTGCAAATACATGCACCACAGTTTGATGTGTGTTGTGGTGCTTTGGCAGTCCATTTAAAGCTGAAATTTCTCATTACAAGAGTCACATGTATTCTTACTGAAATCTTGGTGTGCTTTGTGTATTTCTTCCATGCACTAATCCAGAGCTCTCTCTCCTTGTGCAGGGTGACTGGTTTTGTCTCTGCCACCTCCTGTAGTTGTTACTGCTACTTTTACAAGCTCATATCTGGGTTTGTAAGGGCACACAAATTGGATGTATATTCTTTATGGCTATTAACATAACTACAGTGGGGAAAATAATTATTTAATCTCCTGCAGATTTTGTAAGTTTGCCCCACCTCGTTCTGGAGCTCCATGCAAGATTTCACCTCACGGGGTAAGGAAGGTCATGAGAAAAGTGAGGGATCAGCCAAGAACTACCCGGAAGGAGCTTGTGAATGATCTCAAGGCAGTTGGGAGCTCAGTCACCAAACAAACCATTGGTAACACAATACGCCTCCTTGGATTGAAATCATGCAGCGCTCCATCCTCAAGAAGATGTGCAGGCCCGCCTGAAGTATGCTCGTAATCCAAGGTACCACTGTAATTATTTTCCCCACTGTACATAAAACACGCTGTGATCAGAGTTCAGCTTTAAAACAACTAAACTATCCTAATGCAATGCATGTTAGGCATGTGGGGGCCTATTCAAAAATAACGGATTGCTCTAATGCAGTGGTTCTCAACTCCGGTCCTCAGGACCCACCAACAGGCCAGATTTTAAGTATTACCTTGGGGAGATGCAGACTAGAATACTGCAATCACTGAGCAGCAAATGATATCACCTGTGATGTATTTCAGTTATCCTGCAAACCTGGCCTGTTAGTGGGTCCTGAGGACAGGAGTTGAGAACCACTGCTCTAATGCAACATACGTTACCTCACATGATATAAGGCTCCACACTGGTGTGATGAGACCCTAATTATTCCCAAGACACTCTCCCACCCCTTTTTTTTGGCAGGAGGCAGCATACATTGCCATGGCAGGCAGTAAATGTAGGGCATGGCCATATGTTCCTATTGCAGAAAAGAATCCTACTGATTTGTCTTATAAGGCTTAACTGAACAATTAGTTTCTCTCTGTGTGGAAGAAGTGATCTCTCTTTAGAGGTCTGAAATGCCCCCTACTGAGCAGTGGCGGCTGGTGAAATTTTAGGATGGGGGGACGCCAGACCCCGCCCTTCCTTTTTGACCCCTCCCACTTCCCATAAGCCCCACCCCTTATAGTTTCCACCCCTTGTGTCAGGAGTATACAGCCCAGCATCACCAGATAGGGTATACAACATCACAGATAGTGGTATATACAGCATCACCAGATAAGAGTATACAGAGTCACCATATATCAGTATAAAGAGTCACCATATAGCAGTATACAGGGTCCCAGATAGCAGTATACAGGGGTCCCAGATAGCAGTATACAGGGTGCCAGGTAGCAGTATACAGGGGTCCCAGACAGCAGTATACAGGGGTCCCAGATAGCAGTATACAGGGGTCCCAGATAGCAGTATACAGAGCCCCAGGTACCAGTATACAGGGTGCCAGTTAGCAGCATACAGGGCTCCCAGGTAGGATATACAGAGCCCCAGGTAGCAGTATATAGGGTGCCAGGTAGCAGTATACAGGGGTCCCAGGTAGGGTATACAGGGTGACAGGTAGGGTATACAGGGTGCCAGGTAGCAGTATACAGGATGCCAGGTAGGGTATACAGGGTGCCAGGTAGCAATATACAGGGTGCCAGGTAGGGTATACAGAGCCCCAGGTAGCAGTATACAGGGTGCCAGGTAGGGTATACAGGGTGCCAGGTAGCAGTATACAGGGTGCCAGGTAGGGTATACAGGGTGCCAGGTAGCAGTATACAGGGTGCCAAGTAGGGTATACAGGGTGCCAGGTAGGGTAAACAGGGTGCCAGGTAGCAGTATACAGGGTGCCAGGTAGGGTATACAGGGTGCCAGGTCACAGTATACAGGGTGCCAGGTAGGGTAAACAGGGTGCCAGGTAGATAGCAGTATACAGGGTGCGAGGTAGGGTATACAGGGTGCCAGGTAGCAGTATACAGGGTGCCAGGTAGCAGTATACAGGGTGCCAGGTAGGGTATACAGGGTGCCAGATAGCAGTATTCAGGGCCCCAGGTAGGGTATACAGTCGCCAGCCTCAACAGCCATTCGCCCCCCCCCCGAGGTCGGGCCAAGTCCCGCACTTACCCCATCTAATAGGCAGGCTCAGGCTGGCACTGGCAGTGTTGCAGAGGTCGGCATACGGAAAAGCGGGCTGACATAATGCAGAGGCAGCACTGGTGGAGAGCATGCTGACAGTCAGTGTGCTCGGAAGTCCCGGGGAGTTCTGTGCCTGCGTGAGTAATCACACAGGCAGCACATCCACCGTAGTCCTGCCCCCACCAGCAGCAGCCAATGACAGAGAGTCATTGGCTCTGATGGCTCAGGGCAGCCAATCAGCCTATGTGTGTATGCGCTTGTTCAGCGCACACAGATAGACTTTAAAGGCTGACCAACCGGCTCACTACTTGCTGTCAGCTGACAGCAAGGAGCCAAGGGGAAAAAAAAAAGAAAAGTCAATGTACCGGCGCCTCCCGCAGGGGGGCCGGGCTGACTTTTTTTTTTCTTCCTTCTCAGCAGCAGGGAGGCGGCGCCCAAGCGCCCCTCATGCACCAGCCGCCGCTGCTGCTGAGACAAAGCTAGAGTTCTCCAATAAGCAGGGGGGCAATTCTACTAATAGGTTTAAGTTAGCAGGGAGTATGTCGGATTCTGTAGAGGACCAAAGGCTTTCACACAGAGAGCAAGGGTCCTTCTCTATAGCAGGCTGGCAGGGGATGAGCTTTTCTACTTAGGCTGTGGCTGCTTTATAAAGATAATGAACTGTAATACTACATTATAGATAGGACCCTCCCAGATAGCAAGGATAACTTGCCAAAAATCAGTGTCAGTGCTAAATTGTAAGTCTGTTAACTTGCAGAACATTTTCATTTGGAAAGTTGCACACTTGCAGAGCACTTGGAGCACAGGTTCTAGGTGACACTTTTCCAATTTGTAGCAAATTTGCATGGCAAGTTTCTAGCAAGAGCAAAGTTACGATGCTGAGTCTACAGCAAGAGCTCTGCAAGTCTACAGCATGAAAATTTAGTCACAGTGACCCCTGTGGTGGGATGATTATTGCACCAAATAACTGAACCAGAATGTGCAGCAGACTTGACGAATGTTTTCAAAGAAAGTTGATCTGGAGTCATGCAATGCGAATTTGCTGTAACTGTGCAACAAACTTGTAAAGCCTGGCAAGTCTAGCAACAGCTTAGCAAGTCATTTTCAAACTTCCAGCACAATTGCTTGCTATCTGGGTACAGCAGCAGTCCACAAAGCCACTTCTGGCACTTAATTCCCCTATAGCACTCGCAAAGTTATCAGTCCCCAACAAGGTCTTTAACTCGCAGTGCCCCATAGCTGTCTGCCACCCAGCATCGGTACTGAGGGAACAAGATCCTTCTCCAGACTCAGGACTTCAATGCAGTGCCATCCAGCAAATGTCATCCTCTGGCAATCTTTCCAAGGCCCTCAGCCCAACAGATGCTAAAGCCCAGACTGCAGGGCCTCCTGAAAATGTATCAGCTCCCCATCAACCTTCTGGACACCTCCTCCCAGGTACTAGCTGAGGCATGATAAATATTCAACTGATCATTTGAACCCTGTGCCCTATACTCTGGAAACTTCTTTCAGAGGCAGGTGGGAATAATTAAACTCTCAGCTCAGGAAACCCAAACAGAACAAAACAGTCACTGCTCCATTCACTACAATACAGCCAAAAACGAAAATTTACCTAAAAACCTAACCAGAAGAGGGTGCTACATCCATATCTTTTGTTCAATTTGTCCTGCTGTGCTATATTATTGCCCAAGGAGGGTAAGCTACACTTTTTACACTCTGCAATTATAGAAATTCAAAGTTATGGACTACTAGATGTAATAAATAGCTGGTTAACCTCCACTGCATAGCTGTTTTTTTGGTCTAGCCAGCTGTGGTGCTGGCAGCACTTATTTATCTTATATGGGGATTGGGTAGCATAGGCATGCTCCAGCATATCTCCGTCCTGCGGTGTATAACATATGGAGGTATTAGTTATCTCAGCTATAGTTTTGGGTATGATTCTGTATGTGTTTTAGATTCTCATGTTCAACTACACCCTGTCACCTGCTTTGACCTTTGCTTGTGTTACAACACTTCTGAACATTGCCTGCCCTAACCTCTGCCTGTCTTATGATGCTGCCTGTCATCTTCCCATATTACTGCTTTTTAGACTGTGCTCTTCCCTATTTGTTGCCTTGCTTTGATCATATGCTAATGGGGTAAAGCTGAAGCAGACAAGGAGACAAAGGTGAAGGCTGTAACTAGAAAAAGGACGCTAATAACATGAAGTAATGGGAGATCACAAATAAAAAAAAAATATTATAGTGGAGTGCGAAAGACTGTACACCCAATTTCTAGTACAGCCATCTCACGGGAAAGGTGGGAAAATCTCCCCACCATGTGTCCTGTTCTCACCTGTCCTGCAGAGAGCATGGGACCCTCATGGCTGTTGTCAGGATGTTTGGAGATCACTGAACATCCATTCCCTGATCTCCCCTAGGTAGTGTGAACCTGGAGGTGCTCAGCTCTGAGCACTTCTGTGTTTAGAGCTCTCAATCCCCAGCTAACTAGATCAGCTTTCAAAGCGTACAGGGGTTACATTAAGGCTCCTTTCACACTGGGGCCGCAGCCGAATTTGCGGTAAAGTGCCGGTCGTTTATTCATTGCAAAGGGCAGGAGTATTTTGGGAGCGTTGTATACTGCACTTCCAACCCACTCCAAAGATGCTGCTTGCAGGACTTTTACTAACGTCCCACAAGTGCACCGCCTAGGTGTGAAAGCACCCAGTGGATTGAATGGGAGGCAGTTTTCAGGCGCTTTACTGCCTCAGTGTGAAAGGGATCTTAGAGTCTAGTAGACTGATGTCTCCTTAAAGAGAATCTGTCACCTGCACCTATCACATTGGGGAATTATTGAATTATGTTTGGGTGCACTAAAATGTATTTAAGTGTTTTTTGGGTTTTTTTTGCACAAAATATAGATTACATAAGTTACATAAAAAATTTCAACAGATGTAATTTTATTCTACAGTCTCTGTTTTCAGAAAATATATAATATTTTGTTCTATACTGTATATATTTGCTACGAGTTAAAGCATAGGTCCACTTAAAAGGGGAAGCTCTGCTTGTCTATCACCTCCCCCCTTCGCTGCCACATTTGGGGGGGGGGAGCGGGTACCTGGTTTTGACTCGGGGAACTCAGCCGGAAGTTTGGCTCCCCTTCTCTTTCCCCCTCAGCCAGCCCATTCACAGAGCGCAGCTCGCTTTGCCCATACGCAGTAGGGAACTGGCTGCTAAGCCGCAAGGCTTCACTGCTTATTTCCCCTTGGTGGAGATGGTGGCGGCAGCACCCGATAGCCATTTGAAAAATCGCCTCGGGTGATGACACCACTGGATTCCTGGACAGGTAAGTGTCCTAATATTAAAAGTCAGTAGCTACAGTATTTGTAGTTGCTGACTTTTAGTTTTTTTCTGAAGGAGCCTGGAGCTCCTCTTTAATGACAGGATCTGCTGTAGCTTGCAAGAAAATAACAAAACAATACTGTACTTATCCGGACCCTATGTGAATTTAGTATTGTTCTTGTCAAATTCTGACTAGTTCTTTACAGCATTTCACTGCATCTTCACACAGTGCAAGACAGCCCACATAAAAGAAAAAAGTGTTAGTTTGGTCATACAATCTCCTTTAATGTTTCTAAAAGAGGGCGATGTGAGTGCCAAGTCATAAGTCAGATATGGGTCCAGATGGCAGGGAGACGGCAGGAGGCCGGGAACTCTGATGCTCATTGGGCAGAGTAATGAGATCTTGGAAAATCACATTTTAATCTCCACAGAGTACACAGCGGCAGAAGAATGAATAGCCATTCGGCAACTTACATAACAACCACCAGATTTTTTTTAGTCTAAGTCAGAGCTAACAAGAAGCATGCAGCATTATGGCCGCTTTCCTAGGATAGGCTGGATTCGAGATTTTTTGAACAAAAAAAAGTCAAATATATAGCATATAAATTAATACTGACAATTCAATTGAATACAAGAGAATCTTCCATAATAATGATGGATTCATAATCTGTTAGAATGTTAGGTAAGGAGTTGGCAACTGAAGTAGGACTGCATGCAGTATAATGTTGCTCCAGTGGGTAGCCATACCCCTCTGCTTGGGTCATACTGATAGCTAGAGGGGATTCCAAGCACTGTAATATTGACATGGAACACCTGCATCCCATGACATCATAAATGAAGGTTCCATAGAGAAGAGAGAGTGACAAGTGGAAGAGAATCTGTCATGATAGAACTTGCCATTGCTGTCTGGATGTCATGCTGATGTGTTGGCTTTAACATTTTGAGTCACTCAACCCTCTAATGAGATAAAGAATTCCAAGCTTGTTTCAAGTCATCAATATTGCTCATTCAATGACAGTCTGAATCTTTCTCAATCTTACTTGCCAAAAGTCAAGGGCTAGCTGCCCACTGCCCTCTACAACACCCTAAGTGTTTTTCAACGTGGCTACCAGCCTCAATGTACAATAAGGATCTCCTGGAGATGGGAGGTGGTAGACTAGTTGTCAACATTCTTCAAAATCTTCATTTTGGACCTAAGGACCTACTCCTGTCTGGCACATCCCCCCTTTCCTACTACCTCTCTCCTGACTTACCTAGGTTGCCCCTCCCACATGTCTCCTAAACCACACCCACCAATGGGATCACCACCATTATTCCCTATTCATCCCCAAGCTCCTTACCCCCCAGAGGCGGCTCTAGACTTTGTGAGGCCTTAGGCAAAACTTAAACATGAGGCCCCACTTACGCCCATAATGGGAAAAATAATTCATGCGATAAGAAAATTAACTAATTGCATATATTAAGAGCTTTAAAGTGCGGTGTCAGTGTTCTCCCTATCTCAGTGCTGGTGTCAGTGAGGGAGATAGCAGCAGAAAAGCCAATCAGCAGGCAGTGCCAGCGCAGGATGCAGAGTGCCTGGGCTATCATGGCTGTGGTGGAGGAGGGCAGGTACAGAGGTGGCTGTGGTGGAGGAGGGGGGTACAGAGGTGGCTGAGGTGGAGGGAGGGAGGTACAGAGGTGGCTGTGGTGGAGGACAGGGGGTACAG
>BLSH010039733.1:0-21170 GCA_018402905.1 Glandirana rugosa
CGCGCGCGCGCATTGCTCGTTATCGCGGCCGCCGTCGTATGACGGCGTTTTGCGATAACGAACCACCTTGTCGCCGTCAACCTGCGGTTGGCGGTCGGCAAGTGGTTAACTACACCCATTAGATTTAAGATGATTTAAATGTCCTGGAGATTTAGTCGACTAAATATGACTAAAACAATTGCAGGAGACTAAAATGGGACTAAAACTAAAATGCCATTTTAGTCCTAAGACTAAAACTTAATGGAAATTTGCTGCCAAAATGAACACTGCTTCCAGCTCAATGATTTTCCCAGAAGTCGACAGTAAGATGCAAGTAAAATTTTGAACATCCTCTGCAATCGGAATTATTATCTTGCTGAGATACTCCCAAAGGGTTCATTACTTCTAAAAGGATGCAGAACAAGTGAATCAGTTGGTTAGAATGAAAACAGGTACTCCCATTCAGGAATTAGTATTCCAAGGATGTAGTTGTACCCACAGCTTTTTCTTAACCACTTTAGCCCGGAAGGATTTCCCACTTTAGGACCAGAGCCCTTTTTGCGATTCGGCGCTGCGTCGCTTTAACTGACAATTGCGCGGTCGTGCGACGTTGTACCCAAACAAAATTTGCGTCCTTTTTTTCCCACAAACAGAGCTTTCTTTTGGTGGTATTTGATCATCGCTGCGTCATTTCTGATCGCCGCTATAAACAAAAGAAGAGCGACAATATTGCAAAAAACCCCAAATTTCTTACTTTTTGCTAAAATACAAATCCAAAAAAAAAAAATATAAAAAAAACATTTTTTTCACAGTTTTTGGCCGATTTATATTCTTCCTCATATTTGCGATAAAAATCGCAATCGGCGTTTATTGATTGGTTTACGCAAAAGTGGCCGCGTTTACGGATGATGAGAATTCATTTTTGGGGTTTTTATTTTTTTTTATTTTTTATTAGTAATGGCGGCGATCTGCGATTTTTAGCGGTACTGCGATATTGGGGCGGACATGTCGCACCATTTTTACACATTTCTTTGGGACCATTGCCATTTATACAGCGATCAGTGCTATAAAAATGCACTGATTACTGTGTAAATGCCATTGGCAGTGAAGGGGTTAACCTGCAGGGGGCGCTCTAAGGGTTAACTATGTTCCCTGGGCGTGTTCTAACTGTGGGGGGACTGCTCTAGCAGGGGAAGGGAAGCGATCACAGCTTCCGTGTAGAGGAAGGCTGTGATCACAGCCCTTCCCCCTTCACAGAACGGAGGTCCGTGTTTACTTACACGGACCTCCGTTCCTTCACTCCGGGGGGGGCATCGCGGGTAGCCGGCGGCAATCGAAGCCGCCGCACCCGCTCCCTGGCCCTCCCTGAACACAGTGAGCGCGCGGGCGTGCCTCAGATGACGGCGATTTGCGATATCGAACCACTCTGTCGCCGTCAACCTGCGGTTGGCGGTCGGCAAGTGGTTGTCAAGGGGAAAAAAAAAACACCTGCAAAACAAAGGCATAATGTGCTAGTATGCATCGCATACTAGCTCATTATGAAATACTTTCCTTAGATTGACGCTGCTGCAGCGGTCCCCAAACACCACTGTGGCCGGCGTCATGTTGACTGTGTCTTCTTCCGGGATCGCGGACTCCAGTACTGTGATTGGCCGGAGTCGCGCTGACGTTGCTCATGCGCATGGGAGCCGCCGTTTACGGCACACTTAGCTAAGAAATGGCCCAGTCGGGCTGTTTCTTCACTGCGCATGTGCCAATGACGTCTGCACATGCATCTACACTGTATGTACACTTTTGCCTACAGCCTCATAACTGTATTTATGCACTGAGAATAAGACAGTGATGGTTTTGACTGCCAGTCTCATGCGATTTGGAGTGAGTTTGGGTAATGTTATTACTGTGCTATTCGCTGTTCTACTTGCTGGGGGCTTTGACATAAGTATAAAGAAGCCCTGCCTCTACCAAATGGCTGCCCCACACAGTACAGAACAATGCATAGTAAATTAATAATGGGAGAGATCAGCTACAGGTGGTTCATTTCCTCTTTTATAATTGTAGAATGTCTCTAACCTTTTCTATAGGTAAAAAAGTTTGTCTAACTGCAAGCTTTATTTGCCAAGATAGTATATATTTTTTTCATGTAGCCTATTTGTTTCCCCAAAGCCTGTTTGTTTTTCCTATAGCCAAGGAGGTCCAAACTAAGGAAAATAAATATTTTTTCTTGACATGAAACCAACCTTTTCTATTCCTACTTGAGCCGTGCTGTTAGTCAACATAATATTGTAAAGGAAGTGAGTAAATATGCAGATGGCCTGATTTACCAAAGTGTGAAATAAGTTAATAGAGAAGTGTGGGAATCAAAAAAAAACAAACATACATACTCACCTCCATCACTGCAGCTATCCACTGCAATGAGGACTGAGCGATCACATAAATATTGATCACTCAGTTCTCAGTCGTTTTCTCTGAGAACTGTCAGTCACTGTCGTGGACTGTCAGTCACCGCTCTCTGTTCTGCCCTGGGAGGGGGCTGGAGTGGCTGGCTCAGGCTCTCAGCAGCTCACTGAGAGGCTAAGCTAGCTAGCGATGAGGCTCTGTGACATCAGCTGAGAGTGGGCTTTAGCTCACTCTCAGCTGATTCTAGGTCATAGGAGTACAAACATAAGTGCTTTCCTGTGACTCAGAAAAGAAGTATGGCTAAAAAAGCTTTGACCATATTTCTCTTCTAAAGGCTAAGTTCACCTTTAGGGAAAAATAGCACATATTTTTGCAGTTAAAAAATATGCATTTATATTTTTTCCCCCAGGAGCCTGCCAAGAGTTGCATCCACAATCCGCTAATTACAGGTACAGTGTCTTACTCGTGCAGACACGTGCTACAGTTTTAGGGTTCATAACTCTGTACTGGCTTTCTGTTAGTTGGCTAAGGCTCCTTTCACACGGGCTTGTCCATTTGAAGCAGGTGGATGATAGGTCCATCTCCGTTCACTGTGCAGAGACGGACCTGTCAGCGCCCCGCTCTCCTCTATGGGGAGATCGGATGAAATTGGACCGCCTGTCTGTTTTCATCTGATGCCATCCGATCCGCCAGACGGATGGAAAATAGGGCCACCATCTGTCTGGATTTGGTGGACAGGATTAGATTGCATATCAGCGGGTGTCAGCGGACATGTCACCGCTGATATCCGCTGCCCCTTAGGGGTGCCTGGAGCATCCGATCAGGTCCGCCTGAAAAACTGACGGGTGGACCTGATCAGAACGTACATGTGAAAGGGGCCTAAGGAGAGGAGGAGCATTTTACATGTTGCACCACAAATACGGGTACAACATGTTCCAAAACTGAACCTATCCTTAGAGGAGCTCCAGGCTCCTTCAGAAAAAATAATACTGTAGCTGCTGACTTTTAATATTAGGACATTTACCTGTCTAAGAATCCAGCAAAGTCCTCACCCAAGCCAATTTTTCAATTGGCTATCGGGTGCTGCCTCCACCATCTCCACTAAGTGAAACCTAGCGGCTTCACAGCCAGTTCCCTACTGTGGATACACAAAGCTTGCTGCGCTCTGTGAATGGACCAGCTGCGGGGGAAGGTGGAGGGGGTACGAACTTCTGGCTGAGTTCGCCATGGTCAAAACCAAGTACCCCCTCCCCCCCAAAAGGTGCAAAATGTGGCAGCGGAGCTTCCCCCTTTTGGGTGGAGCTCTGCTTTAAAATAACGTTAATTCCACTGTATTTGTTACAATAGCGAATGAATATTCGCTATTGTAACACTGATTCTCTTCCCGGCTAGTCATGAGACCCATCACCCAGTTGGCCGAAAGGGGATCTGATCGGATTGGCCACCAGGGGGAGGAGGGAGGAGACACTGGGGAACCAAAACAGCCACCTGCAGCCTGTAGAGAGACCACCGTGGCCCGCGGCCCGAAGCGCTGCCTGCGAGATGAGGTAAGTGCATGGCCCTGACTGATGGGGGGGTGCCACCCTTAACCCCACCTGGGGGGTGGATTGTTTGCTCCCCCCAAAAGAAAACCCCCAAGCTACCTGTAACTTGGGCCACACTAGAGAGGCAGCAAGAGATTAGAGAAATGAATAAGTGGCTGAGGAACTGGTGTAGGAAGGAGGGTTTCTTTCAGGAGAACTGGACTGACTTCTCAGTCAGTTACTGACTCTTGAGCAGGGACATGCTGCACCTAAATGGGGAGGGTGCAGCTCTGCTAGGAGAGAAGATGGCTGAAAAGTTAGAGGGGCTTTTAAACTAGGTGTTAGGGGGGAGTGTCCAGATGTAGTTCTAACCAGCATTGCACAAGATTCAGCATGTGATATTGGGGGCATTAGTGGTAGGGTGACTAGAATACCAAAACACAAGGTAAGTAAGTTGGCAAATCCCAATTTGCAGCCTCATAACAACGAACAAGGAAATAGTATGCGATAGGACAAATTTACGAGGCTTGTACACCAATGCTAGAAGTCTAGCAAATAAAATGGGAGAACTGGAGCTGCTAATGTACAAGGAGGATTTCGATTTTGTGGGAATTTCAGAAACTTGGTTTGACAGCTAATATGATTGGCTGGCAACCTTTCAAGGGTATTCCCTATATCATAGGGACAGGGAGGAGTATGCCTGTATTTCAAGAATGATTTGCAAGTGAACGTGAGGGACGACATTACTAATGGAGCAAGGGAGGCGGTGGAATCCTTGTGGGTGGAGCTCCAAAGGGAGGAAAATAATGGGAAAGTAATAGTGGACATATGCTACTGGCCCCCTAGACTGAGGGGGGATGACAGCAAGGCAGGGCAATGTCATCATAATGGGGGATTTTAATTATCCAGATATTGACTGGGCAGAAGGAACTGCCCATTCATCAAAGGCTCACCATTTCCTTAATGTCTTGCAGCACAATTTCATGGGTCAGTTGGTAAATGCACCAACAAGAGATAATGCATTACTAGACTTACTGATTACAAACAACACAGACCTGATTGTGGATGTGGAAATACTGGGCAAATTAGGAAACAGTGACCACATGTCAATTACATTCAGTATAAATCACAGAAATAAGAAGCACAAGGGTAATACAAGTACACTGAATTTAAAAAGAGCCAACTTTCCTAAACTGTGCTCTTTGCTACACAATATTAAATGGATATAATCCTAGGAACAAGGGACACTGAGTAAAAATGGGAGTGCTTTAAGAGCATACTAAATACTGTGCCTTGAAAAGGTATCCGTACCCCTTGAGATTTTTCACATTTTGTCATGTTACAACCAAAAACGTAAATGTATTTTATTGGGGTTTTATGTGATAGAGATAGACCAAGCCAGTGTCAGATAATTGTAAAGTGGAAGGAAAATGATAAATCGTTTTCAGTTTTTTATTTTTTACAAATATCTGAAGTGAGGCGTGCATTACTATTCAGCCCCCCTTAGTCAATACTTTGTAGAACCATCTTTCACTGCAATTACAGCTGCAAGACTTTTTGGGGATGTCTCTACCAGCTTTGCACATCTAGAGAGTGACATTTTTGCCCATTCTTCTTTGCAAAATAGCTCAAGCTCTGTCAGATTGGATGGAGAGCATCTGTGAACATCAATTTTCCAGTCTTGCCACTTATTCTCAATTGGATTTAGGTCTGGACTTAGAATGGGCTATTCTAAAACATGAATATGCTTTGATCTAAACCAAGGGTCTCAATCTGGTGGCCCTCCAGCCGTTGTGAAAATACCAGTCCCATGAGGCCTTGCTGACAGCTACAAGCATGACTCTCTCAGGCAGAGGCATGATGGGACTTGTGGTTCCACAGCAGCTGGAGGGCCAGCAGTTTGAGACCCCTGATCTAAACCATTCCATTGTAGCTCTGGCAGTATGTTTAGAGTCGTTGTCCTGCTGGAAGGTGAACCGCCGCCCCAGTCTCAAGTCTTTTGTAGACTCTAACAGGTTTTTTTCTAAGATTGCCCTGCATTTCCCTCCATCCATCTTCCCGTTAGCTCTGACCAACTTCCCTGTCCCTGCTGAAGAAAAACATTGTCACAACATGATGCTGCCACCGCCATGTGGTGGGGATGGTGTGCTCAGGGCAATGTGCAGAGTTAGTTTTCCGCCACACATAACGTTTTGCTTTTAGACCAAAAAGTTCAATTTTGGTCTCATCTGACCAGAGCACCTTCTTCCACATGTTTGCTGTGTCCTCCACATGACAACTCGCAAATGGGACTTCTTATGGCTTTCTTTTAGCAATAGCTTTCTTCTTGCCACTCTTCCATAAAGGCCAGATTTGTGGAGTGCACGATTAATAGTTGTCCTGTGGATAGATTCTCCCACCTGAGCTGTGGATCTCTTCAGCTCCTCCAGAGTTACCATGGGCCTCTTGGCTGCTTCTCTGATTAATGCTCTCCATGGCTTGCTAGTTTTGCAATTGTGCCATACTTTTTTTCTATTTTCGGATGATGGATTGGATAGTGCTCTGTGCGCTGTCCAAAGCTTGGGATATTTTTTTATAACCTAACCCTGCTTTAAGCTTCTCCACAACTTTATCCCTGACCTGCCTGGTGTGTTCCTTGGTCTTCATGATGCTGTTTGTTCACTAAGGTTTTCTAACAAACCTCTGAGGGCTTCACAGAACAGCTGTATTTATTCCGAGGTTAAATTACACACAGGTGGACTCTATTTACTAATTAGGTGACTTCTGAAGGCAACTGGTTCCACTAGATTTTAGTTAGGGGTATCAGAGTAAAGGGGCTGAATACAAATACACACCACACTTTTTAGATATTTATTTGTAAAAAAAAATTAAAAACCATTTATCATGTTCCTTCCACTGCACAATTCTCTGCCACTTTGTGTTGGTCTATCACATAAATTCCCAATTAAATACATTTATGTTTTTGGTTGTAACATGACAAAATGTGGAAAATTTCAAGGCATATGAATACTTTTTCAAGGCACTGTAAAGGTATTGGCCAGTGAATTCTAATGGGCAATAAATATAAAAGAGCTATATTTAGTCCTAGGTGGCTAAACTCTAACTTTAAAAATTCATATAAAAGCAAAATAAAAGGCCTTCAAAAAAATATAAGGCTGAGGGGTAATTGTCCGCATTCCAACAATACAAAAAATGCAGTAAGAAATGTAAGAGCGCAATCAGGGCATCTAAAATAAACCACGAAAGGCACATAGCGGAGGCGAGTAAAAAAAAAATCCCATGAAATGTTTTAAATATATTAACAGTAGGAAAGTGAGGCCAGAGCATATTGGCCCCATAAAGGATGATGAAGGTAATTTGGCTACAAAAGACCATGAGAAGATAAAGGTTTTAAATGCATTATTCTCCTCAGTTTTCACAAAGGAAAAAGGGGATATAGTAACAAAGACTGTAATGTCAAAAACCCATTGCAGAATGTACCCTCGTTAATAGAAGCCAGTATCAGAAATAGACTAAACACAAGTAAGTCACCAGGACCAGATGTCTTACACCCGAGGGTCCTTAAGGAACTCAGGTGATAGCTAGACCATTGTTGCTAATTTTTATGGACAGTTTACTGTTAGGAATGGTACCAGCTGATTGGAGGGGACGATAAGGGACTATATCCGCGATTTTAGTAATGAAAACAGTATTCTTAGTAGTAATCAGCATGGATTCATCAGGAATCGTTCTTGCCAGACCAATCTATTAACATTCTACGAAGAAGTGAGCTGCCATCTAGATAATGGAAGGCCTGTGGATGTGGTGCATCTGGATTTTGCAAAGGCATTTGGTACAGCTCCGAACAAATGTTTACTTTACAAACTGAGGTTTGTTGGCATGAACGATAGGGTATGTACCTGGATTGCAAACTGGCTACGGGGGTGGGTCCAAAGGGTGGTGATAAATAGCAAGTACTTGGAATGGTCCGGTGGGGTCCCCCAAGCATCTGTCCTGAGACCAATTCTGTTTAATTTATTCATAAATGATATAGAGGTTGGGATAAATAGCTCTTAGTATTTGCAGATGATGGAAAGCTAAGCAGGGCAATGACTTCTGTGCAGGATGTTGAAACCTTACAAGAAGACCTAAATAAAATAATGGGGTGGGCAGCTACATGGCAAATGAGGTTTAATGTTGAAAAATGTAAGGTAAAATACTAAAAATATGAAGGCAAGTTACTCGCTAGGGGGAGAACCTCTGGCGGAATCCAAGATGGAAAAAGACCTGAGGGTCCTAGTAGATGACAGGCTCTGCAATAGCATGCAATGCCAAGCTGCTGCAAGCAAAGATAACCGAATATTAGCATGCATTAAAAAGGGGATTTACTCCCGAGATAAAATGGTAATTCTCCCACTCTACAAGACTCTGGTCTGGCCGCACCTAAAGTGTGCTGTCCATTTCTGGGCAGCAGTCCTCAAGTAGGATGTGTTGAAAGTGGAGACAGTTTCGAGAAGGGCAACAAAGCAAATAAAGGGACTAAAGGGTCTCCGCTATGGGGAAAAACTACAAGCACTGAATGTATTCTTTCTGGAGAAGAGACGCTTGAGAGGGGAAATTATAGCAATATACAAATACTCTACTGCTGTCCCTAGCATAGGGAAAAAAAATTTCAGTGAAAGGTAGTTTATAAAAGACACGTGTCCATTCACTTAAATTGGAAGAGAAGTGATTTAAGCTTAATCTCCGTAGAGGGTTCTTTACTGTCAGAGTGGTATGGATGTGGAATTCTCTTTCACAAGCAGTGGTATCAGCAGGGATCATGGATAATTTAAAAAAAACTATTAGATGGACATCTTAACGATAACAACATACAGGGATATACAATTTACTATTGACATAAACACATGCACATAACAGGTTGAATTGGATGGACTGGTGTCTTTATTCAACTTTACCGACTATGTAACGGTTATGTAACGACAGGCTAACAGAGGCTGCCTCTGTTTGCATGTAGGCACACACAAATCTTTCAGGCTTGGACATTCATCCCTAACCACAGGTAACTGCTGTGTGTGGCTGGCGCCGTCAGCCTGTCATTAGTTTATATAGGCTGAAAGGGCTACTGCTATTTGCATGCCCCAGTCATTACAACCACAAGGATCCACTGATTCATGCCACCGAAATCTGGTGGATGCATCAAAACAGCTGTGTGAAAGGAAGCCAAGGAAGCTCCAATCCTAACCTTCATTTGATCTGTAGTTGTCATGGTACTACACTTGTGATCAGCTATGACACCACTCCTCTCTATGTGAACCAATGTGTCCATGCACCCTATAGGCGGTTTTGGGAGTTTAAAGCGGAACCTCAGTAATTTTTTCATATTTCCATCTGTTAAATTCTCTGCCCTTGTTGTTTTAACTTTGGATAGTAAAACCTTTTTAAAGCCTAGGTGTTTGACGTCATGCACAGCTCTCTCTCTCACACTCTTGTGAGTTTGCGAGGAAGGGATGGGGGTGTGAGTCATAAGAGGGCCAATGTAAACTGCAGAGCTGGAGGTGTGCCTCTGTGTGTCTGTGTAAATCCAGGAAGTGTACAGGCAGCAGCTTCAGTTGCCCACAGTTAAAATGATTGCAGCCACACTCAGTGAAGGGAGATTTCTGCAGCATATTTGGCAAGTACAGAATCACAGTATATATAAATTAATATGCAAAGTGGTTGGAGGGATGGCTTCAGAATGGCAAAGATGTTTTTGTTACAAATTATGTGAGCAGACTGCAGTTTCTCTTTAACCACTTTACGCCCATAGGACGTCCATGGACGTCTTGGGCTTTGAGTGGTGATATCTGAATGATGCCAGCAGCTACAGGCACCATTCAGATATCATTCTTTCCGGTCGGTGATTCCCTACACCATAAGAATGATCATAGTGGCAGTTCAGCTGCTTGATCATTGTTATAGGCAGCGGAAAGGGACGCCCCCCCCTCCCACCGCCATTCGGTGCTTCTCCAGGCCGCCCGTATGATCGGCGGCAGGGAGAAGAGATCCATCGCCGCCTGATGCTTAACAGGAAGATGACTGATGATCATCTGGCCACCAGTCATCTCTATGACCCTCGGAGGCCCGGGCATGACGTTATGACGTCACGTCCGGGCCGTCTTTAGTAAACAATGCCGTGATCGCGGCTGGAAAGGCCGGGATCATATTTTTTTTTTTCATCTCGGTCTTTCCACCCTGGAGGAGAGATGTGAGGTCATATTAACCCCACATCTCTCCATAAAGAGGACCTGTCACGCACCATTCCTATTACAAGGGATGTTTATATTCCTTGTAATAGGAATAAACGTGATCAAAAAAAAATTAGAGGCAGTGTAAAAATAAAAGAAAAATAAATAATAAAAAAAAATTAAAGTGCCCCAGTCCCCGCGTGCTCGCGCACAGAAGCGAATGCATATGTAAGCCCCGCCCACATATGTAACCGGTGTTCAAACCACACATGTGAGGTATCGCTGCGAGCGTTAAAGCGTGAGCAACAATTCTAGCCTAGACCTCCTCTGTAACTCTAAACCGGTAACCTGTAAAAAAATTTAAAACGTCGCCTATGGAGATTTTTAAGTACCAAAGTTTGGCACAATTCCACGAGTGTTCGCAATTTTAAAGCGTGACATGTTGGGTATCAATTTACTCTGCGTAACATCGTCTTTTATAATATACAAAAAAATCGGG
The DNA here is from genome assembly GCA_018402905.1 of Glandirana rugosa. Taxonomy (NCBI): domain Eukaryota; kingdom Metazoa; phylum Chordata; class Amphibia; order Anura; family Ranidae; genus Glandirana; species Glandirana rugosa. The sequence continues at coordinate 10,605 of BLSH010039733.1, forward strand.
CTAAATTTAGTGTTTTGTATTTTTTTAATTCACTAAGCTGTTTCTTTTCCAAAAAAAATGCGTTTGAAAAATTGCTGCGCAAATATCGTGTGATATAAAACGTTGCAATGATCGCCATTTTATTCCCTAGAGTCTCTGCTAAAAAAACATATATAATGTTTGGGGGTTCTGAGTAATTTTCTAGCAAAGACCCTTCCAAAATCAGGTTCTGAAGAGACGTTTTTGAGCTCAAAAATGGTTGAATGCATACAAACGGGCCTCATAAACACAGCGTTTAGGAGCACTCGAGGGTTTCAAATGTACATTGAATATAGTGAAAAATGAGCAGAGGGGAACATTTTGGAAAAAAATGTTTTTTTTTAAAGCAAATGCCCATAAACGCTCATGAATTCTTGGGCAATACGAGCCACTAAGATTTTTATGCTCCTTTTTCTGTCAGAGGTTCTGGCATTTTTTTCAGCCACCTAGTGTGCATGGACCCTAAAAAGTGTTAGCTGAAGTTTGGTTTATTTGTTAGTTGAGTCCATCTGCAAGTGCATCTAACACAGTACTGCTGTCCAGAGGTTTCTCCATTGCCCCTCCAGTGGATTGAAGACACCCTTAGGGCCGGTTCACACTGGAGCGGCGCGATGCGGCGCTCGAAGCGATCTCAAGGCGGCTTGCCAGGAGACTTCTATCATAGAAGTCAATGCAAGCCGCCTGAGATCGCCCTGAAAATAGTGCAGGGACCATTTTTCTAAGGCGGAGCGAAGCGGGTCCCATTTGCACAGCATTGAGGCGAATTGTCAGGCGACTCAAGTCGCCTGACAATTCGCCTAGATGTGAACGGGCCGCGAAGTCGCGCTGCATCGCGCCGCTCCAGTGTAAACCGGCCCTAAGGCAGGAAGTGTGCCTAAAAAAGACAGGAAGCCTAAAAAAGAAAATGAATGCAGCTACCATGTTTAAACATTGGCAAGCTGCAATATATTACATTTGTGTTTTTTGGGTTGAAGGTCGCTTTAGGCTGCTTTTGAATTCCCGTTGACTTGTATGTGGATAGAAGCAATTCTGAAGTGTACAAATGCCTGCCAATAGAGCAGGGCTTGACAAATTTGCCTTGAATCTAGGAGCCGGCTAAAAAAGTTAGGAGCCAGTTTTTTATAGCGTAGTGTGGGGTTGTCAGCGCCAGGGGTAAGACAAGTAATTTGCGCCCCTAACCCTAACTTACAGCAGAGCAGCCAGTCATTAACTCCACCGTTACATCAGGGTTATAGGCTGGCCAGAAAGAGTGACACTAAAAAATCTGTTATGGGGGGGAAACTCCTTATTATGCCGAATGCATCGTGACTGCGGCATGTAAAACGCCCTCATCTCATGCCTAATGGAGCTTAAGGGTGGCAAAAACATGTCTCTACTGCACATTATTACCACCCAACTTGCACATCTAAACAAAGCCTTAGTGACATTGTAAATAAAATACAAAAAAAAGGTGAAAAGTATTCCAGCGCTGCTGATCTTCTGCTGCCTCTTTGCAGCCACTTCCTGCCTACATGTGTGTCCCCCACAGTGACTTTTCATTGCTCTGGTGGGTTTCCAGTCACCATGAAATACTGGAGCCCAGCTGCACATAGAGTGGTAATTGTTGATGGTACACAGGGCTTTATCACAATTTTGTTGCTTAGAATAAAGGTCACGTTTCTCGCGGTGTGACATCATCTTTCACATTATACAAAAACATAATGGGCTAACTTTACTGTTTAGTTTTTTTTTATTCATTAAAAGTGTATTTTTTTCTAAAAAATTGCGCTTGAAAGACCGCTGCGCAAATACCATGTGACATAAAATATTGCAACCACCGCCATTTTATTCTCTAGGGTCTCTGCTAAAAAATAATATATAATGTTTGGGGGTTCCAAGTCATTTTCTAGCAGAAAATACTGGATATTTAATTGTAAGCCACTAATGTGAGAGAGGGTTTAGTCTTTAAATGGTTAAACTTTCCTGATGCAGCCCGGAGATAATTGCTTTGAAAGAAGGATAAGATACATAGTTTGTTTCTACTTAGAATGAAGAAAAGTAACAAATATCCCAGGCAGCCTGCCAAGTTTAACAGCTGTTAGATTAAGCAGAGAACTCTCAGCTCTCGCTGAATCTGACATGCTGTTTTAACATGGGGAGAGAAGGAACGGCAGTCACTCGCCAGGACGCGATTTCTGGTCGCCATGGCGACCTGGCGCCCGGGGTTTGTCGAGGCCTGCAATAGAGGAACTTTAGAAAGTAGTATATTATTTAGGGTCTATTCAATCTTTGAAATCCTATACCTTTGTGACTAGTTCACATCTACGAGCTAGTGTGTTTAAAATGTCAAACTATAGGTCACACCTACATTTGTGCATTGCCACATTCAATGTAGCATACACACATACAGTCCCTGACCAAAGTCTTGTCGCTTGTGTACAAATTGACCTGAAGTGCCGCTGAAATATATTTCTAATCAAGATTTTTTTTACAAGAAATGGCTCATTTTAATCCCAACAGCTTTTGTAATAATGTTTCAGTGCAAAACGAAACTGTCAAAAAGTATTCTAATATTCACAGCTCGGTAAAGCCCATTGAGTCAATTTTTGCAGACATAAGTGTTGTCGCCTTGTCATATGAGCTTCACCTGTGACTAATAATGGATCAATTAGGTCTCAGGTGTGTATAAAAATAACCCCAGTACACTAGACCTTCACATCAACTGCAACTAGACCTCTGCAAACATGCCTAAGATTCACCCTGAGACTAAAGTTTTGATTATCAAGAGGCTGAAGACCAGATCCACTGCCGGTGTGGCAGACACCTTCAATGTGTCTCAGCGTCAAGTACAGAGGATAAAAAAAAGATTTGAAGAGACTGGAGACGTTTTTGACAAGCCCACGTCAGGCAGACCCCGCAAGACAACTGCTCGAGAGGACCATATGTTGGCTTGAAAATCCAAGGCCAGCCCATTTTCCACTGCAGCAGAGCTCCTCGAGACCTGGTCACCTGAAGTCCTTGTGTCAATCAGAACAGTTTGTCGGATTCTGTCTCGAAATGGCCTCCATGGTCGAATCAGTGCCCAGAAGCCAGCACTAAACAAACGACAATTGAAAAACTGGATGGCATTTGCCAAGGCCCACAGCCTGGAAAATTGGCAGAAGGTGGATTTTTCAGATGAATCTTCTGTTGAATTACACCACAGTCGCCGCAAATATTGCAGGAGACCTACTGGAGCCCGCATGGATTCGAGATTCACCCAGAAAACAGTGAAGTTTGGTGGCGGAAAAATCATGGTCTGGGGTTACAGCCAGTATGGGGGTGTGTGAGAAATATGCAAGGTGGAAGGCAACAGTCTAAAATACCAAGAAATCTTAGCTACCTCTTATATTCCCAACCATAAAAGAGGCCAAATTCTGCAGCAGGATGGTGCTCCATTGCATACTTCCATCTCCACATCAAAGTTCCTCAAGGCGAAGAAGATCAAGATGCTCCAGGATTGGCCAGCCCAGTCACCAGACATGAACATCATTGAGCATATGTGAGGTAGGATGAAAGAGGAAGCATGGAAGATGAAACCAAAGAATATTGATGAACTCTGGGAGGCATGCAAGACTGCTTTCTTTGCTATTCCTGATGACTTCATCAATAAATTGTATGAATCCTTGCCAAACTGCATGGATGCAGTCCTTCAAGCTCATGGAAGTCATACAAGATATTATATTATGATCTCACAGCACCACTACTTAATTTGCTGACATATTTTTATATTTGCAGTAAATTTGTTCAATTTCTGTATAGGCGACAAAACTTTTGTCTTGCCAAAATTTGACCTTTCTGTCTTGATTAAATGATAAATCTTTTTTCAGTGAAACTAATTTATTTCAATGTATTAAACATCATTTGGGAGGGTTTCAGCTATTCATATGAGCTATTTCTAACACCAATTGATTCATTAAAAGTCAGGTTAATAGCAGGTGTTTCTACAAAATAGATCAGCGACAAGACTTTTGTCAGGGACTGTAGGTTTGAATGGGTTTAAAATCAATTTTGCAGCGTTTTTGGAGAGAATTCCATATTTTTAATCTACACTTTGTGTATGAGTGTACCATAAGTAAGGCACTGATTACAAGCTATGTTTATGGGGAGCTACTATGCAGGAAATTGGTTTTCTCAACAAAAACAATGGTACTTGTCTCAAGTTTTCTGAGAACCTACTGACTGCTAATAAGTAATAAGTAGTTATAGAAAATATTGGTGCCCGATAAAGGATCAAGCAGTTACTAAATGTAAGGATTCATGTTTCCATTTGTTATCTTTATTATTAAACCATTTATTAATCTTTAAATGCTTTGTTTTTTTTTTTACAATTTTGGGTGACTATTGTTACTGAAACAAAGGTGATGGGAAATCCAGAATTTTAAAATCACAGGAAGTGTGGGTACATCTTCCAATTGGTAAAAATGTTCTTTTGACAACTGTCCAGAGAGTACCCTTCGCGGTGGTGGGATTTCCTCTTATGTCCGACTGTGTCTCTGGGGCAGGAAGTGAAAGGACACAAACAGAAAAAAAATTGTATTAATTATATCCACTCTGTTGTGGGAAAGGGGGTTGCCAACATCCCTACTTCTTCATCAAACAATTTAATAAACCTCTTGTGGGACTTTTAGGGCAACCAAACCAACTGAAGAAAGCATATCTCATTAAAATGTCATCTTCTGATACTTGTAAGTTTAATGTGTAATAAACCTATGTATAGTGTTGAAACATAATTCTGTGGACAGCATTTTATGGGGAGTTTTCTTTACCTTGCAGGGTGGTATCCTATATATCCCTGAGGAGGAGACTAATATAACAATTCTCGAAACGCGTTGGGTACCCTATTCCATTAAACAAGCAACTATGTGGCAAATCAGAGCAACTTAATGCAATAGTCTTGGGGAGTACCACTCCATATGTATATGTACACTATTGTCAATCGCACTTAAAGCCAAGTGTGGCCAACTGTAATCACCTTTTGTGGTTTTAGCATTTGTATTTTATCAAGTTTAATATTAAAGATGGAATTCTAATGAGATATGTTTTCTTCAGTTGGTTTGGTTGCCCTAAACGTCCCACAAGAAGTTTATTAACGTGCCTCATGATGCCAGGAGGTGGGGCTTAAGATCACGTGACTGCTGGGGGGCAGAATGAAATGCTTTGGGGGTTTGGCCTGGTTGGAGTCCAGGCCGAGGTTGCCACTCTATCCAGAACATCTAGATGTGCGACTTCTAGGGTTTACCCCATTGTTCTTTGAAGCTCTACAGGAACCAGGACGGGATCCATCCCATTAGCACTCTAGTAGAAGCTGCGGAAGCTTTGACTACATACCCCCTCATCACCGAGCCTGAGCGGTACACACATATTTCCTAGGTCACAGTGATTGCTGTCAGGGCGGTCATGTGATCCGAAAAATCCCGGTCCCAGGAGTTTTCAATTAGGTGCCGTAACTGTGCCGAAAGCATGCAGTGCATGCTCTCTTGGCACAGCTGTATTGACAGCAATTCACGCAAATATGCAGCCTCTCTGCGCCAGGCGGACCAGGTCCCAAGAGGCTACATATTTGGGTCCAGCCGGCTCCAAGTGGGTAATTGATGAAAGGGGTTTAACCATTCCTTCCTCTATCTCAAATGATAAAAGTTATAAAAGTTTTGACTTTACATACACTTTAATTAGGTGAGCAATTATTTATTATTGTGAAGATCAAATCGTGGTTCATCAAGAAATTTTCTTAGGTATTACAAACGTTTTCTAGTAGGTTAACATCTGATATGAATGGGCCAGTTCAGCCAAACTTGATAACTCACTTTTAAGTGTAATCTAATTAACGGCTGTCACGTTAGCTTCCAATTGGAATTCCACACCACATAGCTGTTTTTGCCCACTTTGGAGTCTCATACCTTCTGCTACATTAGGCCCCATGCACACAGATATTTTATATGTCTATATGCACTATATTGTCAAAAGTATTGGGTTGTAGGCCACGCACTTTAATGGCATCCCGGTCAGGGTTCAATATTGTGTTGGCCCACCCTTTGCAGCTATAACAGCTTCACCTCTTCTGGGAAGGCTATCCACAAGGTTTGGGAGTGTATCTATGGGAATGTTGGACCATTCTTCAAGAAGAGCATTTGTGAGGTCAGGCACTGATGTTGGACAAGAAGGCCTGGCTCATAGTCCCCACTCTAATTTATCTCAATGGTGTTCTATCCGGTTGAGGTGCAGGCCAGTCAAGTTTCTCCACCCCAAACTCACTCATGCATGTCTGTATAAAGCCATGCACACACGATACCAATTTCGGACGAGAATTTTCGTTTGATGCCCAATCGTCTGAAATTCTTACCGTTAGTATGCTCCTTTCGACAGCCGATTTAGATTTTTTGTAAGACAAAAGCTGGTTGTGCAGACTAAAAAATGTTTTTCGTACGGCAACTCCATGTCTGATGTTCGTATAATTAGTACGGTTTTCGTAAGAAAAAAATCGTACGTTCACGACTACGCATGCTCAGAAACGAAAAAAGTCATACAAAACTATTCAACACATTACGTCACTTCTGACATTGAAATCAGTCATAAGAAAATTTTCGTATCGTTAGTACGCTCTTCACTTTTGGCATAGTGTGTACGAGGCTTAAACCTTGTTTTATGCACTGGTCCAAATCATTTGGTGGGGAGGTGATTATGGTGTGGGGTTGTTTTCAGGGGTTGGGCTTTGGCCCCTTAGTTCCAGTGAAGGGAACTCTTAAGGCATTAGCATACCAAGATGGAGTGGGAACAGTTTGGGGATGGCCCTTTCCTGTTCCAACATGACTGCTCACCAGTGCACAAAGCAAGGTCCATAAAGACATGGATGAGTGAGTTTTGGGTGGAGGAACTTGACTGGCCTGCACAAAGTCTTGACATCAACCCAATAGAACACCTTTGGGGGTTGAATTCGAGCAGAAACTGCAAGCCAGGCCTTCTCGTCCAACGTCAGTGCCTGACCTCACAAATGCACTTCTGGAAGAATGGTCAAACATCCCCATAGACATACTCCTAAACCTTGTGGACAGCCTTCCCAGAAGAGTTGAAGCTGTTATAGCTGCGAATGTTGGGCCAACTCCATATTGAACTCTACGGACTGAGACTGGGGAGCCATTAAAGTTCATGTGCATGTGAAGGCAGACGTCCCAATACTTTTGGCAACATAGTGTATTATCGCCTGGGGAACCATAGTTGATGCATATAGCCTACTACACAAATGGCTGTAGTCGGGTAAAAGCCAATGCTTCTGTGCATCAGCATTTATTTGTGCATGTTCGTAACTTTGTATACTGTATTTCAACAAGAAAACGTTGTAAATGCAGAACACAGAAGCATCAGCGTTTACACAACAACGGCCTTGTACATCCTGCCGTACAAGTGATTGACTGTAGTTGTAGACATGTATGTGCCAGCTGCTGCTTTCATGTGTGGGAAGTTTACACTAGGCATATAAATAAATGTCTGCAAGCATTACATGAGACCTTGGTGCTTATCTTGTGATGTATCCCATCATACAAAACTATTTAATTATCCAGAATAGAGTGAGTGTCCTTAGTAATTGCTCAAGCAGGTGTGCTGACCTGGTAACTTGCTACCAGAGTGCTCTATTAGAAAGCTGCATCTAAAGCCCCTTTTACACGGCTTTCCGATCAGGTCCGCCTGTCAGTTTTTTAGGCGGACCTGATCGGAGCCTCCATTTACTCCTATGGAGTGGCAGATGTCAGCAGTGACATGTCCGCTGACACCCGCTGCTATCCAATCCTGTCCGTGAAATCCAGACGGACGAAGACCCTATTTTCCATCTTTCAGGTGGATTGGCGGTCCATTTTCATCTGATTTCCCCATAGAGGAGAGCGGGGCACTGACAAGTCCGTCTCTGCACAGGGGAGCGAAGATGGACATGTCATCCATCTGTGAATCGATCCCCTGCTGAGCAAAGCGGAGACTGCCGGGTGGACCGCCCGTGTGTGAGGACCCTTAAAGTTGAATTCCAGGAATTCAGCCACTTTGTAAAAAGTGCAGGCATACTGTGAGTTAAAAAAACATGGCCACTATCAATATGGGATTGACACAGAACTATGTACGGTCTACAATCTTTACATAACCCACTCCTTTCATTCCACAAAAATCCGCCCTTCTATTCAGCATGGACCTCCCCCATGACCTTTCGAGCCTGGTCAAAGGGTGGTATCTCATGCTTACACAATTTGGTTTCTGATTCATCAATATTACCTTTTCCAGATCTATGTAAATCCTATGGGCTTCCCCAATCTGAATTATTTAGATATTTACAAATTAAAAATTTCTATACTCCCTCTTGAAATACAAAGATTGCTATGACAAAATTTTTTTCAAAAATTTGCTTGAAAGATCCACATTGTAGGGGAAGCCGATACCAAACATAGAATGAACCAAACTCTGTTACATACAAAGATGGAAGCTTTAGATAAAAACAGTCTAAAAAAGTTTAATAATCTATGGAAACCATGGATTAAACATTGCTTGCCACCAGACATCGAAGACCAAGTACTTTTACCATGGTAGATGAAGATTTAATGTGTAGATAGATCATTAACCTTTGGGAGTAACGTACCTTCGGGGACCTCCTATGCCTCCCTCTTGATTTCTTTCCCCTCCTTGTTGTAAACTCCCTTCACCTCCTTATTTTTCATGTTACCTTTTCAATTCAGGTAAACTCCACTATAGTTGGTTGACATACTATAATATTACGCTGATATTGGGCACCAAATCAGCGGTAGATTAACCATAATGTTCCACTATTGAAAAGATCACCAAATATACTAACAACCCTACATAAATTTATATATATAAGGTAGATTCCTGTTTAGATAGATAACTATTAATTTACTGCATTGATCTGGCTTAATTTAATTCTCAACTAAACAATTATATGATGTCATATGCGACTAGAGAGATATACTTTCCCGTAATAAGATTATCTTAATGTTACAATTTAAAATTTTTCTCTTTACTCATTACATGCAAAGTTTTTTAATAATCTTTAACCACTTTCCGCCCGGCGTATTTACAAATGATGTCCGGGTGGGTGGTTTGTTATCCTGACTGGACGTCTATTGGCGTCCTCAGGATAATCCGCGATTACGCACCCATCAGTGGTGCTGTGGGTCAGTCTGACCCACCGCATTACCGACCGAGGTAAAAGGCTTCTGTGGCAGCCTTTTACCATGTGATCAGCCGTGACCAATCACGGCTGATCACAGTGTAAATAGGAAGAGACGTTTATCAGGTTTTCCTCTGCTCAGGTGCCCAGTGCCGCCTATCAGTGTCCATCAGTGCCACGTATCAGTGCCCGTCAGTGTTGCTTATCAGTGCCGCCCATTAGTGCTGCATATCTGCCCCATCATCAGTGTAAGCTTATCAGTGCCACCTCATCAGTCCCAATCTGTACTGCCTCCTCAGTGCCTGTCAGTCTAACCTCACCAGTGCCCATCAGTGTAGCCACATCAGTGCCCATCAGTGAAGGAGAAAATGTACTTTATACAAAGTTTTGTGACAGAAACAAAGAAAATTTTTTTTTTCAAAATTATCCGGTCTTTTTTTAATTATAGCGCAAAAAATAAAAACTGCAGGGGTGATGAAATACCACCAAAAGAAAGCCCTATTTGTGGGAACAAAATGATAAAAAGTTTGTTTGGGTACAATGAAGGGTGACGCATGTCAAACAAAACCAAAGAAAATTTCCAGTTCAACTTACCAACCAGTCTGCAACCAACCGCATTATCCTCTCTAACAGTATGCGTTAAAAACAGGGGTTTTGTTTGCACACATTGGCAGATACATGCGCAAGCTGCAGAGCCACTTCACGGCACCCCAATATTGTCTGCATTCCTAACTCCTAACATTTTGAGAGCCTCCACAGTGGAAGCACATGCATTATAATGGATAGGCAAGAGGGTAGGTGAGCCTGGAGGGAGCCCACGCTCCTTAAAGGCACAGGGGTGCACTGGACACCCAGCATATAGCACAATGGCAGCAAAGGTGTCCAGTGCAACCCCTGACCAGTATTCCAACAGTAAATAATTGTGATTTCTCTTCTGTTCACTGACAGACGCAGCATTCTTATGACACATGGGGGTTATGCTCATCCTACTAGGAGTAGACTAGGCAAAAACAAACAAAAGCGTAGGTTGGCCCCTCCCAGGGGGCCGTCCTCACCTCAGCATATAATCCCCCTGCTCTGCATAGCACATCAGTTTTCTTTTGCCTAGTGCAAGGAGTAGACCTGGTTCCCTTTGGGATCTGCGGTCTCCTGAAGATTCATCTGATGAAGACTGCTATCAAGAAGCTGGCTGGTGGTATAGAGGATATCTAGAATCCAAATCTTTCCCCAGTCCGGCCGACACTATGCGAACGCCCTTCGGGGTGCCCACCGCATAGCGCCCGTTCCGTGCGGGCGGCCAGTGGCTAAAACCCACTAGAGCCTAGTGACTAGGTACGCCTGTCCAAGGGCCTGGCCAGCAGCAT
>BLSH010039733.1:24993-43593 GCA_018402905.1 Glandirana rugosa
TTTCGGTGGTCTTTTCGGTGGAAGACGCTGTTATTCGCATCCCCTTACAGGGACTAGAAAAGTATACGGCCAAAGACATTGTGTCTTTCGTGGTTTAAGTTTAGGGTGCCGCGGTTCCCGCTGGCATTGGCTCCCCGCTGTACTGCATGAGGGACATGTTCACATGCCTAGTTACTTAGGGGTGTCTCGGACTCCGTAATCCCTACTATGGTTAAAGCTCGTAAGAGCACCTCACGTAAGATCTATCATAGGACCTGGAAGGCCTATATTACCTGGTGCGAGGCGGGTGGATGGAATCCCCGCTCTTATAGAGTATCCAGAGTGCTGTCTTTTTTGCAGCAAGGACTGGACAAGAACCTGGCGTTAAGTACGCTTAAAGGGCAGATTTCGGCTCTGGCGGTTCTTTTTCAACGACCATTGGCGTCTCACTCATTGATCCGTACACTTGTACAGGGAGTACGTCATGTCGCCCCTCGGTTACGGTCGCCCTTGGCGCCGTGGGATTTGAATTTGGTGCTTTCTGTGTTACAGAAACCGGCATATGAAAAGATCAGGGACATTCCCCTACGCTTATTGTCGCAGAAGGTGGCTTTTCTGGTGGCTTTCACATCCGCCAGGCGGGTGTCGGAGCTGGCAGCTTTGTCCTGCAGGTTACCCTACTTGGTCCTCCATAAGGACAAGGCAGTTCTGCGGCCTTCACCTTCATTTCTTCCGAAGGTGGTTTCTTCTTTTCATTTAAATGAGGATATTGTTCTTCCCTCATTGTGTATGCACCCGTCACATCCCAAAGAGGTCGAGCTGCATTCTTTGGAGGTGGTGAGGGCTTTGCGGGTATATTTAAGTTCTACAGCTTCTTTTAGGAAGTCTGATTCTTTATTTTTGTTGGCAGAAGGGTTGCGCAAGGGCTTTGCGGCTTCGTCAGCTAACGTATCACGTTGGATACGGAGGACCGTGACTCATGCATAGGAGATTCGGGGCAAGGTTCCCCTGTTTCCAGTCACGGCTCATTCCACCAGGGCAGTTAGTACGTCCTGGGCGTTTAGACACCAAGCTTCGGTGTCCCAGGTGTGCAAGGCTGCTACTTGGGCCTCAGTGCACACGTTTACTAAGTTTTACAAAGTTGATGTTGTAGCATCCTCGGATGCTGCTTTTGGCCGCAAGGTATTACAAGCGGCAGTTTAGGCACGGTTAGCACCGCCTGAGAGGGCGTCTTTCTGTTGGGTACATTTGTTATGGTTTGCCCACCCCTCTTGATTGGCACAGATTTGGGACGTCCCCATGTGTCATAAGAATGCTGCATCTGTCAGTGAACGGAAGAGAAAAATGGATTTTTTGTATAACTTACCGTAAAATCCTTTTCTCTGAGTTCACTGACAGACGCAGCACCCACCCCTCTGCGTTGGTTTTGTACAGCTTGTTACGAACTGATGTGCTATGCAGAGCAGGGAGATTATATGCTGAGGTGAGGACGGCCCCCTGGGAGGGGCCAACCTACGCTTTTGTTTGTTTTTGCCTAGTCTACTCCTAGTAGGATGAGCATAACCCCCGTGTGTCATAAGAATGCTGCGTCTGTCAGTGAACTCAGAGAAAAGGATTTTACGGTAAGTTATACAAAAAATCCATTTATGCACCTATGTTATTCAGCTTTTTAGTATCAGATACATTCAAGTATTTTAACTCTCCGACATCCATCAAAAACGAAAATTTTGGGTTTAGGTGCACTGACCCGTAAAGGTTTCTTTAACCACTTGCCGCACCTGGAAGCGTTCATGATCGCCGGGTTCTCTGGCCCCGGCGCTTCACGGATTGGGGTAAAGGGCCAATGACAGCAGCCCTTAACCACATGATCGTTTCGTCCAATGACGGAGCAATCACTTGTCAACAAACCGGCTCATGTCCAGTCCTGTGCCCATTCATGCCTCATCCATGCCCATCGGTGCCTCATACATGCCCATCCTTGCCTCATCCATGCCCATCCGTGCCTCATACATGCCTATCCGTGCCTTATCTGTGCCTCATACATGCCCATCCTTGCCTCTTCTGTGCCTCATACATTCCCATCCATGCCTCATCCAATCCCATCCATGGTATATCTTTGCCCATACATGCCCATCCATGCCTCATCTGTGCACATCCGTGCCTCATACATGCCCATCTGTGCCTCATACATTCCCATCCATGCCTCATCCAATCCCATTCATGGTTCATCTTTGCCCATTCGTGCCCATCCATGCCTCATCTGTGCACATCCGTGCCTCATACATGCCCATCTGTGCCTCATACATGCCCATCCATGCCTCATCCGATCCCATCCATGGCTCATCCATGCCTCATACGTGCCCATCCATGCCTCATCTGTGCACATCCGTGCTCATCATTACCTCATTCGTGCTCCATCTATACCTCATTTGTGCACCATGCATGCCACATCAGTGCTCATCCATGCTAATCCATGCCACATCTGTACCCATCCATGCCACATCAGTGCTCATCCATGCCACATCAGAGCTCATCCTGATTTTGCTCCCTGCATATTGGGCCTCTGTATGTGGCCAGGCTGTGTAAAAGTCTCACACATGTGGTATCACCATACTCGGGAGGAGTAGCAGAATGTATTTTGGGATGTAATGTTTGCTATGTACATGCTATGTGTTATAAATATCTTATAAATTGACCATTTGTGTAAAACAAAATACGGTTTCATTTTCTTTCCACATTTCGCAATAACTTGGGGAAAAAAAATGACATGTTCAAAAGACTCTTTATGCCTGATAGAATATATGTTGGGGTGTTTGCTTTCCAAAATTGGGTAATTTTGTGGGTGTTTCCATTGTTCTGGTGCTCCAGTGCTTTCAAACGTGTAATAGGTAGTAAAAAAATATGCCATTTGTGTCCCTAGAACACCTGACAGTGCTCCCTGCATTTTAAGCCTCTGTATGTGGCCAGGCTGTGAAAAACTCTCACACGTGGTATTGCCATAATTAATATAGTTAATATCAGTTTTGTGCGAAAAAAAAGTTCTTAATTTTGCAAAGAATTGTGGGAATAAATAACAACTTCAAAAAACCCACCATGCCTCTTACAAATACCTTGGAATGTCTACTTTCAAAAAGGGGTCATTTGGGGGGTATTTGTACTTTCCTGGCTTATTAGTGTCTCAAGAAATGAGATAGGCCATCAGTATATAAGGTGTGATCAATTTTTTAATGATTGCCACCATAGCTTGTAGACTCTATAACTTTCACAAAGACCAAATAATATACGCGGATTTTGGTTATTTTTACCAAAGATATGTAGCCGTATACATTTTGGCCAAAATTTATGAACAAAAATAACTAATTTGCAAAATTTTATAACAAAGGAAGAAAAATCCATTTTGTTTACAAAATGTTTGGTCTTTTTTTCATTTTTAGCACAAAATATAAAAAACCCAGTGGTTATTAAATGCCACCAAAAGAAAGCTCTATTTGTGTACAAAAAAATGAAAAAAAAAAATCATATGGGTGCAGTGTTGCATGAGTAACTGTCATTCAAAATGTGAGGGCACTGAAAGCAGAAAATTGGCCTAGTTAGGAAGGGGGTATAAGTGCCCAATGGGCAAGTGATTAAACCTTTAAAATGCTATGTAATTGAGCTGGACCAAATTTATTTTAATAAAAGAATACGGAAGTCTGTTCAAGAACTTACTTCTGCTACACTGTCTGACTGCAGAGCGGTTAATGCAGCACTGATCAGGGGGAATAATTTATAAAACATGCTCTGCCTACTAGTAACACTCACCACATGTTCTGTACAATGAGATATGGGAATGGATGAATAAGGCTTTGGACCCACTCTGGATATCTATGGTGTGATGGGGACATTCACTCTGCAGCATGACTCTGTCAAGCAACAATCGCAGGAAAATCCCACCACATTTGCGGTGCCTTTTAGAATGAATGCCACACAAATGCGTTGTACGTTTTGCACCGATTACCACATGGTTTGGAATATGGCAGAACTGCGGCGATTTACAAATCGCTAAGTGTGAATGGAGCCTTAAATAGCGCCAACAGCTTGTGCTGTTGACGCTATATAAGGAGGAATATATATGATACTATATAGGGAGACAGTACAGTTACACTACAATGCAAGAGAAGAGGGTTAGGAGGTCCTTGCTCAGGAGATCTTACAATCTAGCGGTAAAGGCAAGTGGTACAAATGGTGGTAATTGGGTATGAGTTGTTCATGAAAGTCAAATTTTGTTGAGTAAGAGAGAGCCAAATATTTTGGGATGGGAGAGGCTCTAAGGGTGCATGTGATTCCAATTACAGAACCTTGGCTTTCAAAAGAAATAAATATACTACACAACACAAATGGGTATAAGAAATATAAATGTAATGTTGTTGCTTTGCCTAAAAATTTACATTGTAAAGTATACCTGTCATATCTTGGAGCTTGTAAAATACCTACAGAAATCAAATACAGATACATACCTTGGCACCTAAGTGGGTTCAGCAGTCTCCTTCCATACTATCCTATTGACCATTTGAATGCTCATCTTGGTGGTGTGCTAATAGGGAGGGATGGAAGACTGGTGGAGTGGGGCCAGTTCTCAACATTACCAGTAAGTTATGACATTTGCATATGACAACACTGAAGGAGTAAAGTGTAACAATTCACTGTAGATGGCTTTGAAGATAGTTGAAGACACCATTAACTAGCCTCAAGAGCTTTCCAGCCTTCTACGTCTTTGTAGTGGCACACCACCAAGATGGGTCACTTAAATGGGACATAGAAGAGTATGGAAGGCACTCAAGTTCTTAGCAATAAGGAGGAGAGTGAAAATTTGCTTATTTGACTTATACAGCAGTTTAGGTTGCAGTACCTTAAGGTGCCCTTCATTTGATTGCTGCACATCTCTTACGAGCTTTCAGTGGAAGTGGAAGTTGTACTTATATAGCAAAATTTATATGTGCAAAATGATTGACAAGAATAGCTTTATTCAGATGGGAATATTATTATGATTTAATAGTATAAAATCTGAAACAAATGATGAAAAGAGATTGAAGACAGACATAACTATGTATTTCGATGAGTGTCAACTATGTAATGCACTAGAACTGTAGTTATGTTACTGCTGAAGGCACACTATGTGATCTTTCTGAAGGTGATCTCAGTTCTCTGCTGGACATTCATCGTCTGGGGTGAGAGCTCATTTACAACTCTAGATAGAACAGATATCTAGCTTCAAATTCCATTTTCACAAAGTTGAGTGTGTGAAAAATAGCACAGCTAAGCAAATTGAATAGCTGCAACCAGAATATCACAAAGTTATCATAGAGCAAAGGCTTCAGTATAAGATTCCTTTTATTATTCCACACATCCTGGACAAGCTATAATCGAGTGACATAACCTCTTTAAAGCTGTACTGTAAAAATAAAACCTCATGGTTTGTAATTAAAACACATTATTTATACATGTATCTATCTCCAGGTGAAATTATTAACCCAAGAATGGAAAGAGAGTTTACCCCTCTTAAGTGTCTCCAACCGTCAGGTAAGAATTTCTTTCTGCCAAGTCAATGTAATGTAGAACTTTAGCAATCAGTTGCATTTCATTTTCCAGTTCTGTTGCTTTTGAGAGCTTATCGTTTTAGTGGTTACATTTAATTTAGAATATCTATCGTTTTTTAGTGTAATTATGACTGATGTAATTAGTCTCTGTATGTTACGTATACTGCTTTCCCCCATGAGAGGGGCCAATAAGCATAAGCTGCAAGCTGGTTTATATAAAAGGTATATTAATAGGATTCATGGCTAAGGTTCACATCTATACAGGTTGCGGTTGGTGCGATTTCCCGGCTTGTTCTTGGTGCATTTTGTGTTTTCGAACACGCGATTTTGATGTGTTTTGCAGGGGTTTTATGGCTAATAGTATGACAGTTCTGTTCATGAATTGCTACTTTCATGCAACTTTGATCCAACTTTACACTCTGGCACTTCAGTCACATCAAAGTAGTGCAGGGACCTTTATGTGTCCAAAGTCACATGTTACAGTTAGGATAAAGGGTTAGCCTTAAGGGCTAGGGTTAGGATAAAGGGTTAGAGTTAGCGGTAATCGTTAGGGTTAGCGTTAGCAGTAGTTATTAGGATTAGAGTTAGTGGCAATCATTAGGCTTAGAGTTAGCGGTAGTCATTAGGGTTAGAGTTGGTGGCTATCATTAGGGTTAGCATTAGCGGCAGTCATTAGGGTTAGAGTTAGCGGTAGTCATTAGGGTTAGCCGTAATAATTAGGATTAGAGTTAGCGGTAATCTTTAGGGTTAGAGGTAGCTGTAATCTTTAGGGTTAGAGGTAGCGGTAATCTTTAGGGTTAGAGTTAGCGGTAATCTTTAGGGTTAGAGTTGGCGGTAATCGTTAGGGTTAGAGTTAGCGGTAATCATTCGGGTTAGAGTTAGCCGTAATCGTTAGGGTTAGAGTTAGCAGTAGTCGTTAGGGTTAGAGTTAGCGGTAGGTGTTAGGGTTAGAGTTAGGCTAGGTTCACACTAGTCTGACACGAAAATAGTCTGACTTTGATTCTACTTTGCTCCGCGAAATATGTCCTACAACTGTCCTACATCGGACCTTCATTGGTCCGACTTCTGTGAATGGGATCCGACTTTGATCCTGACAATACCAGGCCCTTGTGCTCTGGCGATCTTGAAGGGGAACCCCCGCCAAATAAAAAAAAAAAGGCATGGGGTCCCCCTCCAAGAGCATACCAGGCCCTTCAGTCTGGTAAGGATTTTAAGGGGAATCCCTGCGCCAAAAAAACGGCGTGGGGTTACATACCAGACCCTTACCCGAACATGCAGCCTGGCAGGCCAGGAAAGGGGGCGGGGACGAGTGAGCGCCCCCCCTCCTGGATCATTCCAGGCCGCATTCCCTCAACATGGGGAGTATGTGTGCTTTGGTGCAGGGTGGGCTCTGCCCCCCCCCCACCCCAGAGCACCTTGTCCCCATGATGATGAGGACATGGGCCTCTTCCTGGCAACCCTTACCAGTGGTTGTCGGGGTCTGAGGGTGGAGAGGTTTATCGGAATCTGGAAGCCCCCTTTTAACAAGGGAACTCTCAGATTCCGCCCCCCCCCACCCTATGTGAATGAGTATCGGGTACATTGTAATCCTACTTCCCCTACCTATTCACCTAAAAAAAAAAAAGTGTCAAACACACTACACTAGTTTTTAAAGTATTTTATTAAAATGGTGGGTCCGCGCAGCACAATTACTTATATTGGCATGGGACAGGGCCACCCGGTGACGTCTTCCAGATGCACCGCCCCTTTGTGACATCACCGCCCCATTATGCCCCAGGCGGTGACGTCCCTTAACTCACAAACTAGATCCATAGGAAACCATGTTAAAAAGACGGTAGTATGTTTCTGCAAAACACACAAAAAACGCATACCGTAGATGTGAACCAAGGGTAAATAAAGCTGCAGGAGATTTTTAAAACTAATTTTATTTCAAATCGGTGTGGTGGGGACTGACACACCTGCTCACCTTGTTTATATGTGCCACGGTGTTTGCCACCCTTCTGAATAGTTCTCTTCGGTGGATTGCTTTCCAGAGGCATTTGACGGACAGTTCAGATTCGAGATGTCACCTTCTCATCGCCTGTTTTAACCACTGTTTACGAGTTAAAAACAGGTTTTTTGCTATACAATTACTTAGAACCCCCAAACATTATATATTTTTTTTTCTAACACCCTAGAGAATAAAATGGCGGTCATTGCAAAACTTTGTCACACAGTATTTGCGCAGCGGTCTTCCAAGCATGCTTTTTTTTTTTAATAAATTCAGTTTTTTTAGTTAAAAAATAAGAAAACAGTGAAGTTAGGCCAATTGTTTTCCATATTTTGAAAGATAATGTTACGCCGAGTAAAATGATACCCAAAATGACATGCTTCAAAATTGCGTCCGCTCGCGGAATGGCGACAAACTTTGCAACTTAAAAATCTCCATTAACGACGTTTAAAAAAATCTAAAGGTTAGCAGTTTTGAGTTAGAGGAGGTCTAGTGCTAAAATTGTTGCTCTCGCTCTAACGATCATGGCGATACCTCACATGTGTGGTTTGAACACCGTTTTCATAAGTGGGCGGGACTTAAGTATGTGTTCGCTTCTGCACTCGAGCTCGCGGGGACGGAGCGCTTTAATTTATTTTTTTTTAATTATTTATTTTGCTTTTTACTTTTTATTTTTACACTGTTCTTTAACCACTTGCCGACCGCCAACCGCAGGTTGACGGTGGCAAAGTGGCTCGTTATCGCAAATCACCGTCATACGACGGCGGCTGCGATAACACGCACTGTGAGTGCGCGCGCGCCGCCGGAGGCGCGCCTGCGCACTCACTGTGTTCGGGGAGGGCCAGGGAGCTGGTGCGGCGGCTTCGATTGCCGCCGGCTACCCGCGATGGCCCCCCCGGAGTGAAGGAACGGAGGTCCGTGTATGTAAACACGGACCTCCGTTCTGTGTGAGGGGGAAGGGCTGTGATCACAGCCTTCCTGTATACGAAGGCTGTGACCACTTCCCTTCCCCAGCTAGGGCAGCCCCCATACAGTTAGAACACGGCCAGGGAACATAGTTAACCCTTAGAGCGCCCCCTGCAGGTTAACCCCTTCACTGCCAATGGCATTTACACAGTAATCAGTGCATTTTTATAGCACTGATCGCTGTATAAATGCCAATGGTCCCAAAAAAGTGTCAAAATGATCCGACATGTCCGTAAAAAATGAATAAATAAATAAAAACCACAAAAATGAATTCTCATCCTCCGTAAACGCGACCACTTTTGCGCAAACCAATCAATAAACGCTGATTGTGATTTTTTTTTATCGCAAATATGAGGAAGAATATAAATCGGCCAAAAATGGTGAAAAAAAATGTTTTTTTATATTTTTTTTTTGGATTTGTATTCTAGCAAAAAGTAAGAAATTTGTTTTTTTTTGCAAAATTGTCGCTCTTCTTTTGTTTATAGCGGCAATCAGAAATGACGCAGAGGTGATCAAATACCACCAAAAGAAAGCTCTATTTGTGGGAAAAAAAGGACGCAAATTTCGTTTGGGTACAACGTCGCACGACCGCGCAATTTTCAGTTAAAGCGATGCAGTGCCGAATCGCAAAAAGGGCTCCGGTCCTAAAGCTGGAAATCCTTCCGGGGCTGAAGTGGTTAAAAAAAAAAAAAAAAATTTGATCACTTTTAGTCCTATTACAAGAAACGTAAACATTCCTTGTAATAGAAAAAAGCATGCCATGACCTCTTAAATATGAGATCTAGGGTCAAAAAGACCTCAGACCTCATATTTACAGTAAAATGCAAAAAATAATTATTTGAAAAAATGACAGTCAAAAAAAAAAAAGGGCCCTTTAAGACCGTTGGGCGGACGTGACTTCTGACGTCATTTCCGCCCTGCCGTGTTATGGAGCCGAGTTGGCTCACAGACACTGGGGGGGGGGGGTGCTTCCGATCATCTCCGCCGCTGCCGGCAGGTCCGGTAAGCGGCGGAGATGACGGGAAAGCGGCGGGAGGGGGGGGCACTTCTCCCGCCGCTGATAAGTGATCCTGCGGCGAATCCGCCGTTAAGACCACTTTTATCAGACGGGCAATCGCCTGCTGCAGGCACCATTCAGATATCACCACTCAAACCCAAGGACGTCATATGACGTCCGGCGGTACGGAAGTGGTTAAAGGATAAGTTCATTTTTTAAAAATATAATAAAAAATGCACATTTGCAGGTAAAAAAAAAGGGCATTTATTATTTTTTTGTAGTAGGAGCCTGTTAAGCATTGCACCAGCAATCAGCAGATCACTGTTGCCTTCTTGCAGGTCTCCTGCACACTGTTAGTGTATCTGTGTGCCCATATGGGCAAGTCGATACTCCCTGACAGGAAGCTCCACCGTGTCATAGTAGTTCATTGAGAACTACAAGCTGACAGCTGCTATGGATTTTGGAAATTGTAGTTCATTCATACATAGTTAATCTTTAAAGGGTAATTAAAGGGGTTTTCATGGTATAAAATTAAAGTACACTAGCTGTGACAGATGACTGCTAAACATCCAACGACCCCCACCCCATTCTCAGCGTCCCTAATCTGTATACATTTTATTAAACATCAAATTAATCATAAAGATCTCCTTGTGTTTCATCGCTCTCATTTACTGCAATAGAAAGTACGATTAACTTCTCAGTTTAGGCATTGTTTATTTTGTTTTTAAGTCCCCAAAAGAGTTTTTTCTTTGTTCGCTTTCAGCAGACACTCAAAGATGCCTGCAGGTACCTTTTAGCTGCTTGTTAAACTATTATCCAGTTCCTCTAGGCTCCCTGAAGCCAGCACATAATCCCCAATGCACACTAATAATGCAAGAGTGAGCTGTGAAAAAGAAAAGTTTAATCTGTGCATTCAGCCTCTCTTCTACCGTTCTTTTGTTGTTGGGGTACTATGGTTTTTAAAGGTTTGTTCCACTCAAATATCTACGTGTTGTTTTGATGCTAGCAAGATGAATTGCATACTGGCTTCTTATATACTGTATGTCTTGGACACCAGTAGTGTGATATTCCCACCAGAGTTCCCAATTCCATCCAGCTGAGCACCCATTATAAAGCTGAATGATATTGTTCTGTTTCCACAGCGGAGTTACAGTCAGGTAGGATAAACAGATAAATGGTTAGGCATGCCTTAAGTGATTGACACCTTCATTATGGTTAGTGGGAGATGAAATCTACTATGGGGAAATTTCACCACTGGAGTCTCTGAGAGATAAGGGAACAGCATGTGACTCATCACTCCTGAAATGTATTATAATTTAGTACTGGTTGGCACCGGAATGCAGACCGCCTCAGAGATCACAGATTACCTTACCACTTAAAGGTATCTGCAGTATGCACTGTTTTTTTTAACTGAACTAATAAACTAAAAATTGTAATGTTGTACTTCTTGCCAGTTGCCTAGTTGTCTCTTGCTTAACCACTTCACCCCTGGAAGGATTTCCCACTGTAGGACTAGAGCACTTTTTGCGATTCGGCACTGCGTCTCTTTAGCTGCAAATTGCACAGTCGTACGACGTTGTACCCAAACAAAATTTGCATCCTTTTTTTCCCCACAAATAGAGCTTTCTTTTGGTGGTATTTGATCCTGTCTGCGTCATGTCTGATCACCGCTATGAACAAAAAATTAGCGACAATTTTGCAAAAAAAAAAAAAAATCTTACTTTTTGCTTTATATCCTTCCTCAGGTTTTTGGTAAAAGAAAAATCGCAATCGGCGTTTGATGGGTTTGTGCAAAAGTTGCCACATTTACAAACCATGAGAATTAGTTTCTGGCGTTTTTACATTTTTTTTTTTTAGTAATGGCGACGATCTGCGATTTTTATCGGGACTTTGATATTGGGGCGAACATGTCGGACATTTTTGACAAATTTTTGGGACCAATGACATTTATACAGCGATCAGAAATTTAAATATCCACAGATTACTGTATAAATGTCATTGGCAGTGAAGGGGTTAAGCTGCAGGGGGAGATCTAGGGGTTAACTGTGTTCCCTGGGCGTGTTGTAACCATGAGGGGGCTGGGCTGTCAGGGGCACCAGAGATCTAACTGATCCCAGTGACAGGGATCAGTAGATCTCTGACATGACGCCTGACAGAGCGGGGAACCGCCGTGTTTACTTCTAAGCCAATGAAACTCAGAAGTGAGGGGAGAGAAGAGCTGCAGACAGGCACAGCTCTGGATTGAATGAGGGTAAGGAAAGGAGGCGGGGGGGATGGGGATACTGGTGCCTAAACATTTTTTACCTTAATGCAAGGAATGCATTAAAGTGAATGTAAACCCACCACCCACCCAGTATAAACTAATGACACAGTATTAATGTATATATACATGCAAGCCTCCTGCATCTATCCCTACCTTTCAAATGCCCTTCCTGTAAGCACTAGCAGCTCTATAAAACTCTGAAATCAGAGGGTGTCTGTGTTTGCTGGAGTTTGGTGGGTGGAGTTGTGATGTCACAAGCCTCCCCATCCACCTCTATACTGAGACATTGAGGAGGGAGGGAGGGGGTGTGTAAAACTTTCTCTGCTGTGTGAAGGAGATAAGCAAATTGCTTGTCACTCACAGAGCAAGGGGCGGATCGAATGTGTATTTCCCTGTTAGTCTGACTTTCTCTTCCTGAAAGAAGATAAGCTCATTACTCACAGTTGGATTAACTCTTTGTGGCAAGACTGGGCACAGATGATATGGCATGCTATACTCTACCAGGCAGAATTACTATTATTTTTTTTTTTTTCGGGTTTACATCCACTTTAAGGTAAAAAATGTTTAGGCTTTAGAACCACTTTAAGCCAAGCTTCACATGCATGCTTTTCTGTGCAGGCAGAGCAGCCTGATCATTTGAATAGGCTCCTGTACCTGCGGGAAAGTCCCTGGCCCTCCTTTAAAAGTGCAGCCATGTTTGGCACCATGTGGTTCTCATTTCCATGCACAGGAAAACGCTTTATGTTTTCAGATGCAATGGGGTGCCATTAAGGATCATTGGCACCCCTGCACATCTGTCAAGCAACAACAAATTTTGTCTGTGGGTGCCTGCAGGTGCAGGAACACATGTGATTTACCTGCACTCCAACACCTGCATATGTTTGAACCAAGCCTAAGGGCCTGTTCATACTTGAATGCGGTGTGAGAAATGCGTGTTCTATGGGCGTTCATTGCACATAAACACGCTGCCCTTGCGAGACGCATGTGAGTGCAAATGAATTAATGGTAAACCAAACATATCTCGCAATGTTTTGAGGCCACCAAACTGTTTGGTACTGTTTGGTTAAGTGATTTGCAAAAGTAGTGCTTACACTAATTTTTGCACTTTCCAATGCGTTTTGCAGCCCATTCAAATTGGCTGTCAAAACTGGAACGAAAGGGACCACATAGGAGCACACGTGTGTTTTGATTAGAAAATCTTATAATGAGCATTTAACGGATTGATAAGTAAGCTATTATAAATGTGATAGAGTCTCATATGTAACAGTATGATGTGGCAAGGCTTCCTGCTTATTTTTTTTATCAAATCAAATAAATCATAGTATATATAAAATGAAGAATAATGATGCAATATGTATGACCATTAATTTGTATTGGGAAAACTGAACTTTTTTTCTCATGTATTAAACTTTGACAAATTACTGAATGTTTTAACCAAACATAATTTGTCCTCTAAAAGGAAAACAAAGTGACGGGATTTGAAAAAAGTGGGTGGTGTAACATTTATAAAGTAATATTTGATTGTCTCTTGAGTTTTTAATACAGAATGAATATGAAATAGTCACTTCTAGGAAAAAGTCACCCTTGGTGACTTCCTTCAGGGGGAGTTAACCCGACTCATAGCCTGCATTCTCTAAAGTCAGCAGTTTCTTCCGAGATGAGATGTGACTCTCCCAATCACATTCAGGCAGATAATTCATCCGTTCAATCTTAAAAGCAGGTCAAAGTAATTTTACATTCGTCAAAGAAAAGTACAGAATTTGCCAAGCTGGACAAGACGAGATAGCTATTTATGTGCGAAAGTCCTCTTTCTTGTAGAAGCACATGCATTAAATATTGATTTCCCATGTGGTAACTTGCATGATTTGTTCTTGTAGAAGCATTTTGCCTTTGGGAAGTTGTCATGCCTACCAAGGCAGGCAATCAAAGACATGACTTTTCAGAAAATCGTCTGTCTTAATTCATGCACAAGAGCCCCTTGTTTTTTTAATCTGCTGCAAATAATAGGCATTACCTTGAAATAAAGAAAATGAAAAGATGTTCTTCAAAAACCTTTTTTTCTACAAGCCCAATATACCTTTAGAAACATTAGGAAAAGTTAATTGCTTTCATTTAACAAATAAAGCATAATCCGGTTGAAGTATCCTCATTATTTTTCTACTTTGCAGGAGAGAGAATGCCTTATGGAAAATTCATTTTTTGATGTGCAAAAGTAATGCGAATATTATTAATGCAAGTTATTTTATGTCTGAAATATCTAATAGGTTATTTTTCTAAGTACAAGGAGATATAATATAGCTGAAATTACTGGAGGATTATAGGTTTATTATCCTTTTGTTAAACACTTGGCAAAGAAAGTGCAAAGCTTTATAAATATTGTAGGTTGTGACCTATACAGGTTGCTGCATGGTAACTGAGAAAATGAATGTATTATCAATTACAGTCTATTTTAGTCTGTTCTTAAATATTCATTTCACACAGTATATTTAAGCTGTGGGCAGAGGCAAAATATTTTTTTTTAAATATCAAACATGGTATACCATATATACTCAAGTATAAGCCGAGTTTTTCAGCACATTTTTTGTGCTGAAAAAGGCCCCCCTTGGCTCATACTCGAGTCAGCGTCTCGTCTGAAAAGTCTATGTATGTGTGCTGAACAGCACACATACATATTCTGATTGGCTGCAGTGCGCAGTGACTGCCAGTGATTGTCACTGTGCTGTGGGTGGGGGCCGGCCCGGAGCCGGAGCGCGGGTCGGAGCGGCTGTCATGGAGTCTGAAGAGAGACGGTACTGTGCTACCTGTCCCTGTGTAATGCCGATTGTCAGTGTAATGGCCCCTGTGTAATGCCGATTGTCAGTGTAATGGCTCAGTTCCCTGTGTAATGCCGATTGTCAGTGTAATGGCTCAGTTCCCTGTGTAATGCCAATTCAGTGTAATGGCTCAGTCCCCTGTTTAATGATGATTGTCAGTGTAATGGCTCAGTCCCCTGTGTAATGGCTCAGTCCCCTGTGTAATGGCTACAATACCTGTGTTCTGGCTTACCAGTAGCTGCTGCATTTCCCACCCTAGGCCTATACTTGAGTCAATAGGTTTTCACAGTTTTTTGTGGTAAAATTAGGTGCCTCAGCTTATATTTGGGTCAGCTAATACTCGAGTATATACGGTACTTTCCTCTTCTGTGCAATGGTTTGTTTTGCCTCCGATTATCTAGCAAAGGTTACTTGTGGTAAAACCAAGGAAGCTTAGACTTCTGTAGTGTATCATTGCTTTTACTAAACAGAAAATCTGCTCATACAAACTATAGGATACACAATAACACATAAATTACAAAAATATGCCTACAACATGCATAATAAGTAAACTAAATGAGTTACTCAACTTAGGGGTCAAGATGTAATGTTTTTCTTTGCTCAGTCCAAATCAAAATGGGTCCAAAGTTCTCCAGCTTCCAGCACATGTCTTGCTTTATCGTCCTTCCAAACTCAACTTTGTCTGCTCCCATGTGGCTTTCCAAAGACCCCAAGCTCCTCCCACCAACTTCCTGTGTATATACACCTTCCTGCAGAGAACTTCCTACCTAGCAGTCCAACTGCACTATTTACATAGCAATGGAGGGGGCAAGGGGAAAGCCTGGCTTCCCGGAGAGCACATGATCTTAATATCTAACTATATATTATGACACATAAAGTCACTAAAACTTGGCCATGGCAATACATGGTTTTGCACAGAGCAGCCACTATCCTCCTCTTCTGGGGGTCCCCTACTGGCACACCTGGCCTCTCCTCTCTGCCAAGTGCCCCCATAGCAAGCTGCTTGCTATGGGGACACTCATGTGAGCTCGATCCAGAGTTGCGTTCTGTGTGTCTATTGACAGACACAGCGCAGCTTGGCCCTGTTCTCCGCTCGCTCCTAGCAGGCTATGATCGACAGCAGTGGGAGCCAATGGCTCCCACTGCTGCCACCATGTCCAGTGAGGAGAGAGAGAGGAGTGAGCTGCTGCTCTTGGACACTGCACTAGATTGAGATTAGGCTCAAGTAAGTATTTAGGGGGGCTGGGGGGTTAGCAGAACACAGAAGTTTTTTTTAATGTAAGGAAGAGAATGCATTAGGGTAAAAAACGTTTTGCCTTTACAACCACTTTACTGTTCAATTATTATGATCTAGGAGCTAGCAGGCACATTTGTATTTTTCTTGACAATTGCAGAAACTGCCTTCTCTTATCGTTCCTATTTAGAAAATATTTCTCTTAAACCTTCCCAAGGCTGTCACATGGTTGGCTACATTGCTGTCTTGGCTGTACTTCCTGATTGTACAATAAGAGCATTGTTAAATATGGTGATTGTTGGAACCAAGTTTCCATTTTGTCTGTTTAACCATTTCAGCCCCGGAAGGATTTCCCACTTTAGGGCCAGAGCCCTTTTTGCGATTTGGCGCTGTGTCGCTTTAACTGACAATTGCACGGTCGTGCGACGTTGTACCCAAACAAATTTGCGTCCTTTTTTTTTCCCCACAAACAGAGCTTTCTTTTGGTGGTATTTGATCATCGCTGCGTCATTTCTGAACGCCGCTATAAACAAAAGAAGAGCGACAATTTTGCAAAAAAAAAAAACAAATTTCTTACTTTTTGCTAAAATACAAATCCAAAAAAAAAATATAAAAAAACATTTTTTTTCACCGTTTTTGGCCGATTTATATTCTCACTCATATTTGCGATAAAAAAAATCGCAATCGGCATTTATTGATTGGTTTGTGCAAAAGTGGCCGCGTTTACGGATGATGAGAATTCATTTTTGTGGTTTTTATTTATTTTTTTATTTTTTATTAGTAATGGCGGTGATCTGCGATTTTTAGCGGTACTGCGATATTGGGGCGGACATGTCGGACCATTTTGACACTTTTTTGGGACCATTGGCATTTATACAGCGATCAGTGCTATAAAAATGGGGTTAACCTGCAGGGGGCGCTCTAAGGGTTAACTGTGTTCCCTGGGCGTGTTCTTACTGTATGGGGGCTGCCCTAGCTGGGGAAGGGAAGTGATCACAGCTTCCGTGTAGAGAAAGGCTGTGATCACAGCACTTCCCCTCCCCCCTCCGGCGGCGCGCGCTCACAGTGCGCGATCTCGCAGCCGCCATCAGATGACGGCGATTTGCAATATCGCACCACTTTGTCGCCGTCAAACTGCGGTTGGCGGTCGGCAAGTGGTTAATATCCAAATGGATGATTATACCTGGATAAGGAATAGAGATTTAAGCGTTTGCTCTTTTGTATAGTGCCGGAGCTTAGATAGGGTTGATGTCACCCCCTCCATCATATGACAGGCAGGGCTGATAACACTGTGTGGGATTTCAATGCAGCAAAAGCACTGTGTGAAATTAGCAGCTGACAGCATTTTTGGCTAAATCTACAGATATCCTTAAGTTATTATAGTGTTTTCTAAGAAACATAACATGGGAATAAGTATTTGAGAAATATTTTTTTTAGATTTTACACCTGTGACGAACGCGGGTATCAGATCGCTGCCCTCCTCACCGGTGGGTGACCAAGGACCCCTCTGATCTAACATCGCGCTTGTCACTTGGCAACAATACCACTCTCAGCTGCTCTCAGCACAAAGATTTCCCAGTTTGCGGGACCACCGTCTAAATGCTAACCGCCTGAGAGCGATTGTCAACGGGCTAATTCAAACAATTAACTCTTTCAGTGCCACCACCTCTTCTTTGGAGCGAGAGGAGCTCGGGATTTTAGAAATACCAATTATGATTTTAGAATAACCACCTGTAACACATGCTGTCACCACAGACAGGGCTATTCAGATGAGTTATTTTAACCACTTAAGCCCCGGAAGGATTTCCCAGGTTAGGACCAGAGCACTTTTTGCGATTCGGCACTGCGTCGCTTTAACTGACAATTGCGCAGTCGTACGACTTTGTACCCAAACAAAATTTGCGTCCTTTTTTTCCCACAAATAGAGCTTTCTTTTGGTGGTATTTGATCGCCTCTGCGTCATTTCTGATTACCGCTATAAACAAAAGAAGAGCGACAATTTAGCAAAAAAACACTGTTTCTCTTCCGCTCACTGACAGACGCAGCCTTCTTATGACACATGGGGGTTATGCTCATCCTACTAGGAGTAGACTAGGCAAAAACAAACAAAAGCGTAGGTTGGCCCCTCCCAGGGGGCCGTCCTCACCTCAGCATATAATCCCCTTGCTCTGCATAGCACATCAGTTTTCTTTTGCCTAGTGCAAGGAGTAGACCTGGTTCCCTTTGGGATCTGCGGTCTCCTGAAGATTCATCTGATGAAGACTGCTATCAAGAAGCTGGCTGGTGGTATAGAGGATATCTAGAATCCAAAGCTTTCCCCAGTCCGGCCGACACTATGCGAACGCCCTTCGGGGTGCCCACCGCATAGCGCCCGTTCCGTGCGGGCGGCCAGTAGCTAAAACCCACTAGAGCCCAGTGACTAGGTACGCCTGTCCAAGGGCCTGGCCAGCAGCATGCCTCCCCTAGGGGATGGTAAGTCTGCTCCGGTGGCTACCGCTGCGCCCATCGAGGATTGGTGAGTGGACCCCTCTGCCGCCTTATGGCGTGGAGAGTGGGCATCTGGGCAGCTTTTGGTGGTAAGCCGGCCGGTGGGGGCTCAGTAGAGGGACATTTTTGGGGTAATACCCTTGTGAGGTTAAGCCTCCGTTCCCCCCCTCCCCCCTCCCACTCCTTCCAGCCGCAGTACGGCACTGTTGCACTGACCGTTCGACTCTGCACCGACCGTTCGGAGCGCTGTGTTCGGCGGGGCACCGCCATTCAAAGATAGAGCACCGCTCGCTCG
>BLSH010039733.1:47772-62112 GCA_018402905.1 Glandirana rugosa
TAATTTTGGAGTCTTTAATTAAGAGTAGTAGGCATTTACGCCGGTGCAACCGCGTTTGGTTATTTGCGGCTAACGCTAAAAAAAATGGTTTTTATACTCCTTCTTATATTTAGCCGGTTTTGGCTACTTTTTTACAAAAAAATCTAAAAAAAAAACCTAAACATAAAATCGTTTTTCATTCTTTTTTTACCTAAAAATATGCTGAGGTGAGGACGGCCCCCTGGGAGGGGCCAACCTACGCTTTTGTTTGTTTTTGCCTAGTCTACTCCTAGTAGGATGAGCATAACCCCCATGTGTCATAAGAAGGCAGCGTCTGTCAGTTAACTCAGAGAAAAGGATTTTACGGTAAGTTATACAAAAAATCCATTTTTTTCTTACTTTTTGCTAAAATACAAATCCAAAAAAAAAATCTAAAAAAACATTTTTTCATCGGTTTTGGCCGATTTATATTCTTCCTCATATTTTTGGTAAAAAAAATCGCAATCGGCGTTTATTGGTTTGCGCCAACGTGGCCGCATTTACGGATGATGAGAATTAATTTCTGAGGTTTTAATTTTATTTTTTACTAGTAATGGCGGCAATCTGTGATTTTTAGCCGTACAGCGATATTGGGGTGGACATGTCGGACCATTTTTTTGGGACCAATGACATTTAAACAGCGATCAGAAATTTAAATATCCACTGATTACTGTATAAATGTCACTGGCATTGAATGGGCTAACCTGCAGGGGGAGATCTAGGGGTTAACTGTGTTCCCTGGGTGTGTTCTAACTGTGGGGGGCTGGGCTGTTATGGGCATAAGAGATCTAACTGATCCCAGTGACAGGGATCAGTAGAACTCCTATGCCCCCACTAACAGAGCGGGGAACCGCCGTGTTTACATCAGCGGTTCCCCGTTCTTTTTCTGTGGCCGCTCATCGTGGCTCGCCGGCGGACAACGGGTCCGTCCGAGCCGCTGGCACACTCAGGAGTACGGCGGGCGTGCGCGCGTGCTCCCTAGAGGCCACCCGCAAATCGCTGCTTATTTACGGCGATTCACGGGACGCATCCAAACTGCCGCCATGAATATATGGTAGGCAGTGTGGAAACGTTTAAAACAGTAGCGCTCTTCAAAGGAACAGATTTGTGATAGCTTGCATTAAGAGCTTTAGGGACAAGATTTTTTCTTTCTCACTTTTCAGAATAAGGTTTAATAATGAAAAGTTCAAGTTTTGGGTGCAGTAAAATATTTACAGAAAATTAAAAAGAATGTTACAGAACAATAAGAGACATAAAATATACAGCAGCAAAGAAACAATGTAAGTACTTGCTTTTAAAATGTCCGTGATCAATCAGTGATTCCAGGATGATTCTACGGGTTCTCCGATGTTCGTTCGTTGCTGGTAAAATGAGGACTGGAAGCTGTCCTTAGCATTCCCTTTTTCTCTGAGTGAAAAGGGGTTAGGCCGTATGCCCCTGACCACTCACATGGGTAAGGAGGGCCCGTGGGCTGTCCATGGCGTGGAATACAATCTTCCCTAATTCACAATTTCTGTATAAAAATCATATCTCGGGATCGGATCAACGAGCAAACCTCACATTAAGGAATTTAAGCTCAGCATGCGCAGTGCATTAAAATAAGCCTAGACACCACAGAATTCTCACTCTCTGTTACCCTGGGAAGAGGCTCCCCGTATGATCGAATCCCTCAAGGTTTAGACTTTTTATTCTGTATGAATTTCCGCATTCAAATATATACATGTTATTAATATGTCATGCTCCTAACTGGAATTATGAGCTGTGGGCATGAGGAGGGGTCGCTGCAAAGTTATGTTGTTCTATGTCCCTAGGTATGATCCTCGTAAATTCTGAGCCCTTTTTTATGCCTGCTTGGTAGGTTTTTATGGTCGTCTAACACAAACACCAATAAAACATCCTGCTCATGGCTTAACAATTCCCAGGTGGCTTAGAATTTCCACATGGAATGGGGGGGGGAGGGGTGTGAGGGATTTATACTGGGAGATTGTTAGGTTAACACTGTAATGGAGTCATCTGAATAAAATTGAGACAGCTCAGCGTGCGTCTCGTACGTGATATCATTACATCGTGTGTATCTCACACGTGATATCACAACACCTACACACTTTTTCTCTGCACATAGTGCTCAATATAAATGGCATACTGTTTCAAGCGTGCATCTGATAAAGTGTAAGTTCACCTGTACAGAAAATCTGTAAGGTGACTTTACGCTGGTCTCCCTCCCCATCCCCCTTAGTCCCACTGTACCATTGTTCCGTGATCCCCCGCTATCAGGCACCAGGACTTCACTGGTCCGGGGATTTGAAATCCTCTCGGCTTTCTCTCCTCTCAATGCTGGCAGGATGGGCTAGATGGATTCTGGTTAATCAGCGCTGCCCATATGACAGTTGTTTGTACATGCTGAGAGGTACAGATAGGAGATTACATTTTGGGGATTTCAAATCCACGGAACAGTGAAGTAGCTTCCTGGTGCCTGACAGCGGGGGTTTGGGGGACACTGGTACAGGCGGTTCCCTAGTTACAAACATCTGACTTACAAACAACTCCTTACTTAGAAACAGAGGGAGACAACAGGAAGTGAGGAGAAAATCTACCCCTAGGAAGGGAAATTCACTCCTGTAAGTTATTATGGGACAAAGGTGTCTCCATTAAAGCTTTATCACCAAGGTTTGTTTCCACAACAACCTAAAATTTTTAAAATCAAATTATCATTGGGACAGGAAGTGAATTGAAATCTTATGAACAGAAACATAGATAGCAAAACAAACATTACAGGGGTGCTAGCCCTTCCCTATGCTATCCAAAAAGCTTAAAAATGTTTTTTCCTCTTACGTTCATTGACAGACGCAGCCTCTATTCATGACACGTGGGTTATGTACCTTTTACTAGGAGTAGAATAGGCTGAACGAAAGTTCAGAAAGCAAAGTTGGCCCCTCCCAGGGGGCCATCCTCACTCAGCACATAACCCCTCAGCCTTGCATAGCATATCAGTTTTCTTCTGCCTAGTGCAATGAGCTAGACCTGGTTCCCTGCTGGGAACTGCAGTTCTCCTGAAGTTTTTTCTTCTTCTCTTCTTCTTTTTGCGCAAGCCTTCTGATGAAGACTGCAATCAAGTAGCCGGCTGGGGACCACGCGGATATTCATTGTCCTGCCATCTCCCCAGCACAGCCGACAGATGCGAGCCACCCTTAGCTTTGGTGGGGTCCGCCGCATCCTGCCCATTCCTGCGTACCCAGTGTCCGGGCTATGGCCTGCTCCAGGAGTCTCTTGGCCTACAGCATCCCTCCCAGCCTGGGGGAAGGAAGGTCTTCACCGGGTGGCTACCCGCTACGCCCACCTTTATGGGCGAGTGACACCCCCCTCCTCCCTGAGGAGCAAGGGAGGACAAGAGGTGCCCGTTCCGGTGGGGGGGGGGTACAGGCCCACTGGTCCCTGTTCTTACTCCCCCACCCTCACGCCCTGGTCGCGGCCATCTGTAATTCACTACACCTGGATCAGGCTGGAGAGTCACTGGCGTCTGCCTATACGTTTGGGTCCAAGAAGCCCTCTCGTGCTCCTAAGTTGTTTCCTTACCTCCAGTATTTTGACCAGTATGTGTATAAGGAACGGCAACGTCAGCTAAATTCCTTTACCCTGCCAAAACGTTTTTCTGTGCGCTATCCCTTTGAGGACAGCCTGTTACAGAAATGGGTCTCCCCCGTGGTGGATCCACCAGTGGCCCGTCTGAACAAGGTAACGACTATTCCCTTGGAGGGGTCTCCCTCTTTCAGGGACCCGGCCGATAAGCAGTGTCCAAGGCACTCTTTCTGGTGGCAGGGGCAGCCATGAGACCGGCCTTGGCGTCGGTCATGGTATCTCAGTCGATCACGGAGTGTGCGATGGAGTGGAGTGAGGTCTGGGGGTGGTGTAGATTTGCCTGTATCGGTGCAGCGAGCAGACCACCTGGTGCAGGGGCTTCGTTACCTCTGTGACGCAGCTCTGGACTTGGTGCCGATGTTGTCAAAGATGTCGGTTTTTGCAATCATTATTAGGCGTCTGCTGTGGCTGCCACGCTGGTCGGGTGACCACGCGTCCAAGAAGGGCCTCACGGATCTTCTTTTTAAGGGTGGTCGGCTTTTTGGGCCCCAATTGGATGAAATCCATTAAGGATTTCACTGGGGGGAAAGAGTACGTTTCTTGCGGAGCCCAAGTGGCGAGAGCAGCGCCACAAGCAGGGTCCTCGGCCCTCTGGGCAGAAACCTTTTTTTCATGCGCCCGGTCAGGCGGGCAGGAACTCCCGGCCTGGTAAGTCTGCCTCTGGCTCCGATAAGCATCTCCGACCGGTGGGTGCGGGAGGAGGTGTCCTCTGGGTACAAGATAGAGTTCAGCACTCGGCTCCCGGACAGGTTCTTCCCATCCAATCTGAGACTCCCTCTGGAGCGTCAGCTAGCTCTGCTAGGGGCTGTGCGGTCGATGTCCGAACAGGGGGTGATTGTGCCAATCCCCCCAGTGGAGAGATTCCGCGGCTTCTACTCGAACCTCTTTGTGGTGCCAAAGAAGGGGGGGGGTCAGGCCGGTTCTGGACTTAAAAGCACTCAATCACTTTGTGAAGGTGCCCAAATTCAGGATGGAGTCAGTCCGTTCGGTCTTGGCTGACCTGCACCAGGGGGATTGGCTGGCGTCCCTGGACATCAGGGATGCATATTTGCATGTTCCCATTTGTGTCCAGCGCCAGCGATTCCTGCGCTTTGCTGTAGGGGACCTTCATTACCAGTTTGTGGCTCTACCCTTCGGCTTGGCCTCGGCTCCACGGGTCTTCACCAAGTTGCTGGCCCCGGTGCTGCCTCTGCTGAGACAGAGGGGCATTGCTGTGGTAGCCTACCTGGACGATCTTCTCCTGCGAGCAGAGTTGGCTCCGGCTCTGGAGGACAATGTTGCTATCACCCTGACCTCCCTGAGGGACTTCGGTTGGCTAATCAACCTGCAGAAGTCGACATTGACCCCGTCCCGTCGCCTCAAATATCTGGGTCTGATATTGGACACAGTGCAGGCGAAGGTATTCCTACCTCCGGACAAATTGCTGACGCTGCAAGCAGCGGTGCGAACCTTGTTGTCACGACGGTGGTCCTCCTTACGTTTCTGCATGCAGGATTTGGGGCACATGGTCTCGACCTTCAAGGCGATACCGTACGCCCAGAGTCACACCCGGCTCCTGCAGCGAGCAATACTTCTGCAGAGGGACAGATCCCCTTCATCTCTGGACCGACTGATCTGGCTGGATCATCAGACCAGGGGGTCGTTGACTTGGTGGCTCCGGTCCCCGGCAATGACATCGTCGTTCCTTCCCCTGGAATGGTCAATAGTCACGACGGATGTCAGCCTTTTGGGCTGGGGAGGTGTCCTGGGGCACCTGTCGGCTCAGAGCCGTTGGCCGGCGCAAGAGTCTCGACTTCTGATCAATGTGTTGGAACTGAGGGCGATCAGGCTCTGTCTCTCCCACTGGTTGGCAAGGCTGCGCGGCCTCCCGGTTTGGGTTCAGTCGGACAACGCCACGGCAGTGGCGTATGTGAACCATCAAGCCGGAACAAGATGCTCGGCGGCAGCTGCAGAGGCAGCTCTCATTTTAAAGTGGGCAGAGCTTCACGTGCCAGCACTCTCCGCCATCTACATTCTGGGTGTAGAAAATTGGAAGGTGGACTTCCTCATTTGCCAGAAGCTGGACCAAGGAGAGTGGTCCTTGCATCCGGAGGTGTTTCGCCAGATTTGCGAAAGGTGGGGCATGCCAGAGGTAGATCTTCTGGCGTCCAGATTCAATCACAAGGTGAAGACCTTTGCGTGCAGGTCAAGGGACCCGTTGGCGGCAGCCATGGACGCCCTGGTGGCCCCACGGTCCCTGTACAGGCTCCTGTACGCCTTTCCTCCTCTCAAGCTTCTACCGCGGTTGTTGCACAGGATAGAAGTGGACGGAATTCCGACAATCCTGGTGGCCCCGGATTGGCCTTGGCGTCCTTGGTACGCCGATGTGGGGCGGATGGTAACAGACGTTCCCTGGCGACTCCCGCTTCGCGAAGATCTTCTGTTGCAGGGCCCCATCTTGCACCCTGCTTTACCATCGCTGGCTTTGACGGCAGGGCTATTGAGTCCCAGGTACTGAGGGACAGGGGCGTCTCTGAGTCAGTGATCCCCATCATGCTTAAAGCGCGCAAGTGTACTTCGCACAAGATCTATCATCGCACCTGGAAAGCCTATATTGGTTGGTGCGAGGCGGGGGGTTGGAACCCCCGTTCTTTTGCAGTTGCTCGGGTGTTTTGCCTTTCTTCAACAAGGCTTGGACCAAAAGTTGGCTTTGAGCACCCTCAAGGGCCACATTTCCGATCTGGCGATTCTGTTCCAGCGTCCTTTAGCGACACATTCTTTAATCCGTACATTTGTACAGGGTGTATGTCATGTGGCTCCTCAGGTACGGTCGCCCCTGGCGCCGTGGGATCTGAACTTGGTACTTTCTGTACTGCAGAAGCCACCCTATGAGAAGATCAGGGATATTCCCTTACAATTGCTGTCTCAGAAGGTCGCCTTCTTGGTGTCTATCACATCCGCTAGGCGGGTGTCTGAATTGGCAGCTTTATTGTGCAGGTCTCCTTATCTGGTCCTACATAAGGATAAGGCGATGCTGCATCCGCCTCCTTCGTTCCTTCCGAAGGTAGTCTCCTCTTTCCACATTAATGAGGACATTGTCCTCCCTTTTTGTGTCCGCACCCGTCTCACCCTAAGGAGATTGCTTTGCATTCCTTGAATGTGGTGAGAGCATTGCGGGTGTATTTGGCAGCTACGGCTCCTTTTAGGAAGTCGGATAAGCTGTTTGTGCTGACGCAAAGGGTTGGCGGCTTCGTCGGCCACTGTTTCACGTTGGATCAGACATACCGTGACCCATGCGTATACTGTGCGGGGCCAAGTACCCCCTTTTCCGGTCACGGCTCATTCCACCAGGGCGATTAGCACTTCCTGGGTGTTTAGACACCAAGCTTCGGTGTCTCAGGTGTGCAAGGCGGCTATTTGGGCCTCGGTGCACACTTTTGTTAAGTTTTACAAAGTTGATGTTTCAGCATCTGCGGATGCTGTTTTTGGCCGCAAAGTTTTGCAGGCGGCGGTGTAGGCGCAGCTGGCGCCTCCCGAGATCATTTTGTTGGGTACAGTTGTTTACCCACCCCTCTTGTTTGACACCGCTTTGGAACGTCCCCATGTGTCATGAATAGAGGCTGCGTCTGTCAATGAACGTAAGAGAAAATGGGATTTTGAGTTCGACAGATGCAGCACCCACCCCTCGGTGTTGTGTTTGTACGGCTTGTTACGAACTGATATGCTATGCAGGGCTGAGGGGTTATGTGCTGAGTGAGGACGGCCCCCTGGGAGGGGCCAGCTTTGCTTTCTGAACTTTCGTTCTGCCTAGTCTACTCCTAGTAAAAGGTACATAACCCACGTGTCATGAATAGAGGCTGCGTCTGTCAATGAACTCAGAGAAAAGGATTTACGGTAAGTTCTTAATAAAATCCCATTTTTGGCTGAAGCTACACTTAAAAAAATGTACCTGTTCCGACTTACAAACAAATTCAACTTAAGGACAAACCTACAGACCCTATCTTATTTGTAACCTGGGGACCGCCTGCACAGCAGGACCGGGTGCGATGGGGAGGGGGTCCAGTGTAAGGTCACCTTACAGATTTTCTGTAATGGTGAACTTACACTTTAAGCTATACCCTTTATTATTATACAGGATTTATATAGCGCCAACAGTTTGCACAGCGCTTTACAACATGGGGGCAGACAATACAATTACAATACAAATCAATATAATACAAATCAGTACAGAAGGAATCAGAGGGCCCTGCTCGTTAGAGCTTACAATCTAGAAGGGAGGGTCAAGAGGGACAAAAGTTAATAACTGGGGGGGGGGTTGAGCTGATGGAGAAAATTAAAATACAGTTGCTAGGTGTGGGTAGGATAGGCTTCTCTGCAGAGATGGGTTTTCAGGGATCGTCTAAAAGCTAATAGAGTAGAAGATATTGGGACAGTTTGGGGTAAGGCGTTCCATAGGATTGGAGAGGCTCTGGAAAAGTCCCGGAGGCGAGCATGGGAGGAGGTGATGGGGGAGCTAGAGAGCAGGAGATCTTGAGAAGAAGGAAGAGAACGAATAGGTTGGTATTAAGAGATTAGCCTAGTGATGTAACTGGGGGTTGTGGATGGCTTTGTAAGTAGTTTTTAGTATTTTGAATTTAATTCATTGGGTGAGTGGGAGTCAGTGGAGGGATTGACAGAGAGGAGTAGCAGACACAGAGCGATTGGTAAGGTGGATAAGTCTGGCAGCAGTATTCATGATGAATTCAGTATTAGTATTCATTTATGGGTATTAATACTAACTGAAACATCCTCCTTTCAATTGTAAGTAACCTTGCTTGCTGGTCTTGTTAATATTGAATGTGTGGAACGGAATGGTTTTGGTGACTGGCATCCATATCACTGGAATGTGATCTTACTTAACCACTTGCCGACCGCCCGCCGTGGCTTAACGGCGGCAAAGTGGTTAGTTATCGCAAACCGCTGTCACCTGACGGCGGCCGCGATAACGAGTATTGGGAGCGCGCACCGCTGGAGAAGCGCTCGTGCGCTCACTGTGTTCCGGGGGGCCAGGGAGTGGGTAGGGCAGACTTGATCGGCGCCGGCTACCTGCAAACACCCCCTGGAGCGACAGAATGGAGGTCCGTGTATGTAAACACGGATCTCCTTTCTGACAGAGGGAGAAGGGATGTGATCACAGGCTTCCTGTGTATGGAAGCCGTGATCACTCCCCTGCCAGCCCAGCCCCCATACAGTTAGAACACACTCAGGGAACACAGTTAACCCTTAGAGCGCCCCCTCCAGGTTAACCCCTTTACTGCCAATGGCATTTACAAAGTAATCTGTGCATTTTCATAGCACTGATCGCTGTATAAATGCCAATGGTCCAAAAAAAGTGTCAAAATAGTCCGCCTCAATATCGCAGTAACGCTAAAAATCGCATATCGCCGCCATTACTAGTAAAATATAAAAAAAAATAACCCCATAAATGAATTCTCATCATTCGTAAACTCGGCAACTTTTGCGCAAACTAATCAAACAACGATTGCGA
Organism: Glandirana rugosa; assembly: GCA_018402905.1. Classification (NCBI taxonomy): domain Eukaryota; kingdom Metazoa; phylum Chordata; class Amphibia; order Anura; family Ranidae; genus Glandirana; species Glandirana rugosa. Next base: position 56,933 of record BLSH010039733.1, read on the forward strand.
TTTTTTTTTTTCTATCATAAATATGAGGAAGAATTTAAATCGGTCAAAACCGATGAAAACAAAATGTTTTTTTATATTTATTTTTTCTTTTGGATTTGCATTTTAGCAAAAAGTAAGAAAAAACATTTTTTTTGCAAAATTGTCACTCTTGTTTTGTTTATAGCGGTGATCAGAAATGATGCAGTGGTGATCAAATACCACCAAAAGAAAGCTCTATTTGTGGGGAAAAAAAGTACGCAAATTGTGGTTGGGTGCAACATCGCACGAATGCTCAATTGTCAGTTAAAGCGACGCAGTGCCGAATCCCAAAAAGTGCTCTTGTCTTAAAGGGGGAAACCCTTCCGGGGCTGAAGTACTTAAAGTGATTGTAAAGTCTATTTTTTTTTTTTATAAAAAAAAAAAATAACAAATATGTTATACTTACCTGCTCTGTGCAGTTGGTTTTGCACAGAGTGGCCCGGATCCTCCTCTTCTCAGGTCCCTCTTCTGTGTTCCTGGCCCCTCCCTCCTATCGAGTGTCCCCTCAAAAAGCAACGGACATGAGCCATAACGGTCTGTTCTCATTATATAGTGCGTGTCTAAACATAATGAACACCACTATCTACACTATGAGCGGTGTCCACTTCTTTACAATCCGCATGTGCTCACATAATTAGCGTTGTGTTTTGCAGTGAGAAGGTATAGTATAGAGGTCACATTATACCTTCTGGGGGTGGGATATTAACATATTTATCAGGTGCGGAGATGGTAGGGGTAGAAGGAGAAGAAAGTAAGGAAAAATATATATAATGATGAAGAGTATGAAGTATAGAGTAAGGGATAAGAAAAAGTACAGCAAGGGAGAACAACAGTCCACCTAGGTTATGTCTGTGCAATAGCATAATCTCCCTCTGCCCATGAGATAAATCCAGTGAAATAGCGCAGCATAGACCAGGAGGTCCATACGTTGGAGAACTGCTCTTCTCTATCCAGTTCCTATGCCAACAGGCGTTCCAGTCCATTGATCTTGTCCACCTCAATTGCGCAGTCCCCCAGGGAAGGCATGCTCGCCGATCTCCAATGTTTGGGTATCCCCATTCTGGCTGCTGCCAAAACGTGGCTCAGCACATCTTTTTTTGAAAGGGCCAGGGAGTATAGAAAGTAATGCTATCTCCGGAGAGGGGGGTGATCGAGGTCGCCATGAGTCTGCAGTTCAAGTCGAAAACCGCTTGCCAGAATTTGCGTACAGGGGGGCACTCCCATGAAATATGCAGGTTGGTCCCCTTAGATGAGGAACACCGCCAGCAGGTATCGGGGAGTTTAGAGTCAATGAGATGCAGAGTTGAAGTGCATCGGTACCATCTGGTCAACAGCTTGAAACCTTTTTCCTGATTCTTAGAAGCTAGGGACAGTCACAATGAAACATTTTTGCCAGTCGATAGGAGAAATTGGGTGACCAAGATCCGGTTCCCAGGTCTGTGTCTAGGGGGCCAGGTCTGGATGAGTGGTAGAGTGTATGAGGGAATAAAGTTGTGAAACCACATGCGTTGGGGAGTCAGTCTGAAGTCGTAGATCATCAAAGGCAGTAGGGTCAGCAAGAACATTGGGTAAGGATTGGAGGGCTCGAATATATGATTATACTTGTTGCATTTGGAGACACCCTGTCATTGTGTGGGGGGCAGGCTCCAGTGGGATTGTCTGTAATCGGGTAGTAGTTTGGTCTAAGTATCTGGGCTAGTCGTCGGTGATTCTTTTTAGTCCAAGGACCAAACGCTTGTCCATGTAGGGCTGGAGGAAAATTGGGGGTCCTGAACAGGGGTTTCCATGGGGCCCTTAGAGTGAGAAATGAGCCCTGAAGAATTTAGACGATGCCAGATTGTCAATGTTGAAGGTCTATCAAGCTCATGTGGTTCTCAATTTGGACCCATAACTTGGTGGAGAAATGATGAAACCAATCAAGTATTCTCGTAAGAACTGCTGCTTTATAGTATATGTGGGCGTCCAGAGCTCCAGCTCCCCCTCAATTTTTTGGGAGAGAGAGTATATTGTAGCATAGTCTAGGTCTGGCCCCCTTTCAAAGGAAGGTAGAAAACAACCGAGTTTCTTAAAGTAATCAGATGGTATGGAGCTTGGGAGTGTTTGGAATAGGTATAGGAATCGGGGGAGTACATCCATTTTTAATGTATTTATCCTACCCAGCCAAGATAGTGGTTTCTTGTTATAATTTGAGAGATCTGCTTTGGTTTTAAGGAGGAGAGGGAAAAAACTTTTGGGGAATAGTTGGGTCACGTCTGAGGGTATGTGAATTCCAAGGTTAACGGATGGAGGTGGAGCCAGTTCTAAATGGGAATGCATTTGATATTTGTTGGAGGGTCAATGATACGTTAAGTATTTCGGATTTGGTATGGTTTACTTTAACAACTTCAGATCCGCGCTATAGCCGAAAGACGACTACAGCACGGATCTCAATTGCCGGGTGGACGTCTTTGCACGCGATCGCCTGTCAGAGCTGCAGAACGGGGTGTTCTCCGTTCTGTGAGAGGGGGACATGACAGATCTACTGATCCCTGTCACTGGGATCAGTTAGATCTGTTATGTCCCTGCCAGCCCACCCCCCCCCCCCCCACAGTTAGAACACACTCAGCACTCAGGGAACATAGTTAACCCCTTCACTGCCCCCTGCAGGTTAACCCCTTCACTGCCCCCTGCAGGTTAACCCCTTCACTGCCAATGGCATTTATACAGTAGACATTTACATTTCTGATCGCTGTATAAATGTCATTGGTCCCAAAAAAGTGTCAAAAATGTCTGACATGTCCGCCCCAATATCGCAGTCCCGATAAAAATCGCAGATCGCCGCCATTACCAGTAAATAAAAGAAAAATAATAAAAACGCCATAAATCAATTCCCATTGTAGACGCGATAACTTTTGCGCAAACTAATCAATAAACGCTGATTGCGATTTTTTTTTTTTACCAAAAATATGTAGAAGAATGTATATCGGCCAAACCCAATGAATAATTTTTTTTTTTATTTTATTTTTGGATATTTATTAGAGCAAAAAGTAAAAAATATTGTTCTTTTTTCAAAATCGTCGCTCTTTGTTTGTTTATAGCGCAAAAAATAAAAACCGCAGAGGTGATCAAATACCACCAAAAGAAAGCTCTATTTGTGGGAAAAAAAGGACATTAATTTACTTTGGGTACAACGTCGCACGACCACGCAATTGTCATTCAAAATGCAACAGCGCTGAAAGCCGAAAATTGGTCTGGGCAGGAGGGGGGTTTAAGTGCCCAGTAAGCAAGAGGTTAAAGTTACTTAATTCTCCAAATCTTTTCAATTCCTGAAGTATTTGCAGTAGGGATTGGTTTGGTTGGGTCGAACAGTAGTAGATCATCCGCGAATAAAGCCAATTTGGTAGTAATAGGACCCACTGAGATAGCTGGGACATTAGGATTGTTTCATAGGGCAATGGCTAAGTGTTCCATAACAAGGACATAGAGAAGCGGAGATAAGGGGCAACCTTGTCGTGTCTTATTGTGGATGGAGAATTTTGGGGAAAGCGAGCCATTCACGCGAATCCTGGCGGACGGGGATGAGTAGAGAGACCTAATTCGGGACATGATGTGCGGGCCCAGGCAAATTTGCAGTAAAGACTTGCAAAGGAATTGCCAATTGACACAATCAAAAGCCTTTTCCGCATCGATCGCTAATAGGCAGAGGGAGATATCCTGGGTGCACACTCAGTCCATGAGGAGGAGAGTCAGGGTGTTGTCTCTTGCTTCACGGCCACTGACAAAGCCAACCTGATCCAAATGAATCAGGTCAGGGAGTAAGAGCTGCAACCTAAGGGCAAGGGTTTTAGCAGAGATTTTAAGGTCCACCCCAATTAAGGAAATGGGCCTGTAGCTTGCACATATAGATGGGTCTATTTTGGGCTTTGGAATGAGGGCAATGTGTGTCTTCTGCTCTTTTGCCGGGTCTTCTCTGCTGTCTACTCCCCCTGTTCTTCCGATGTTGGCACAGCGTGGTCTCCCACACTAATGCTGGCTCTGCTCTGTGCAAGGATTAATATTGGCATGGGGCAGGGCCACCCGCTGACATCATCTGGAGACCCCGCCCCTTGTGTCATCACCGCCCAGGGCATGAGGCAGAAGACAACGAAGACGACCCGGCAAAAGAGCAGAAGACGGTGCAGAGAGAAGAAACTTGTCATCAACATAGGGACAAGGTGATTTGGGGTTGGGGGGAGCAGGGCCTCCGCTGCCCCAAAGCACCCACCCCCCCATGTTGAGGGCACGTGGCCTGGTATGGTTCAGGAGGGGGTGCGCTCGCTCGTCCCCACCCCCTTTCCTGACCTGCCGTGCTGCATGCTCGGATAAGGGTCTGGTATGGGTTTTCGGGGGACCCCCACGCCATTTTTGTTTAAAATTTTGGCGTGGGGTTCCCCTTAAAATCCATACCAGACTGAAGGGCCTGGTATGCTCTTGGAGGGCATAATTTGGTGTGGATTTCCCCTTCAAGATCCACAGAGCACAAGTCGCATGCCAAAGTCAGATCAGTTAGGACAATGATCCAACTTTGATCCAACTTCAGTGATATTCAATAGGCTGAAGTAGGATCAAAATCCGACAAAAGTAGTACAGGAACCTTTTTCAAATTTGGTCTGACTTGTGTCGGACCAGTTAAGATGGCTCTCACAGGGAATCATTGATTTACATAGAAACATAGAAAAGTGACGGCAGAAAAAGACTGAGTAGTCCATCGAGTCTGCCCCTTTTTTTTTTTTTTTTTTTTTTTTTTTTTTTTCATTAACCTTGTTGTCTGACTATGGATTTATGTTTATCCCAAGCATGTTTGAAGCCTTTTACTGTTGACTGTCTCACAACCTCTGTTGGTAGTTTATTCCAATCATCAACCACCCTTTCAGTAAAATAATACTTTCTAAGATTAGTTTTGAACTTCCCCCCAGTTAGTTTGAGGTCATGTCCCCGTGTTCTTGATTTTGGTTTCATATTGAAAAGACTGCCCTCCTGAACCTTATTCACCCCCTTGAGGTATTTAAAGTTTTCAATCATGTCTCCCCTCTCCCTTCTTTCCTCCAGACTGTACATATTAAGTTCCTGAAGTCGCTCTTGATATGTTTTATCCTCCAGACCTTTCACCATTTTTGTTACCCGTCTCCTGTCTCTTATACACA